>JANEHU010001549.1:0-202911 GCA_027563435.1 Nasonovia ribisnigri
AAACCCCAGCCAGTGTATATTTGTAGCGTAATGTTTATTCTACAGACGTAAAACCCAATAGGTAATATTTCTCGTTTCAGCGTATATCTATTTACATGATACAGGTACCTACTATATATATGTATATTGTATATATATATATCTAACAATATAAGCTCGATCTTGGTAAATGTTAAGTTTTGTGCGGACGTGGCGGATGGACACTCCGCTTGCGTACATCCGAATTACATGCAAGCACGATGACCAACTCAATATTGTTACAAAGCAAAACGTAAATAATTTAAGTCATGAAATGTTTTTCGAGTTCATTAAAGTCGTGACAAATGTCATTAATTTCGGTAGACGATCGTTCAATCACGGTTTGACGTTAGTCGTTATCATTGTGACGTCCAAAGTATCCATTTTTTAGCCAATGACGTGCTAAATCGCGGTATTCCGTGCACTTATCCGCGTTTTAGTATAATATGTTTGGTCTGACGTTTCTACTACGGTCAACCGCGTTTATACCTACATATAAATTATAATACGGTTGAACTTCTCCTGAGCTTCAGTGTCAATTAACGTGTTCGCCGATGGTTCAAGGATATAGACGTCGTTATAAGGTATTATTATCATCATCATCACCGTCATCGTTATTGGCATCGATGTTTCGAATCGAAAAACTGCAAAATATAGTTCTCTCATATTGTGTAATATTATTTTGATATAGTTTGGTCACATTATTCATATTGCCACTATGAGCGATTGAATTATCACGCGGTGTAGATGTAATACTCAAAAAGTTCGATCGTGCTGCAGTTATATTTTTATAAAAACTATGATACTTACAGGTAGTTTTATTAATTTTTGGGAAATGTTATTACTTTTATAATATTTGTATCATATTTTCATTATTTATGTTTGAACGAAACTGTTTTCAAACGTGAAATAGTACAATTATAACAAAATCTATAAAACTGCCAAAGTATCATTATTATTTATTTTTAATACAATAGTAGGTATAACCATTAATGGTATATTTATATAAATTATAATTTATAACTGACAACTGACAAAGTGATAACGTGGTGCCTGACCAAACTGTCCCAATCCTACCCATCTCTTTTTGTCTTGTTAATAAAATGATAGATTTTAGATTCTGAGCAGTGTGATGAGTGTATTGGTTTTACAATGATTATTGTTTTTTTATGTATGCACAATTAAGTAGAAAAAATACTTGAATCTTCAAGAATGAAGAACATTTTTATTGAATATTTAGGGTTTGAAAATTTAATACAAGATTCTTCATAAGTTTTTCTCACCAAAATATGTTCACCGCTGCTATACCGGACATGTTTATGAATTATGAGGGTAGCGCAGTGTAGTTTTTACAAACAAGCAGTCGAAGTTATGTTGGGCCATGCGACTGCCCCGGGTGGAAAAACTTAAAGAATAAGCTGCGCCGCTAGGAAGCTGAAAGGCGTGTGCATAAAAATAATGTCTTAAAGGTTATAGGTTAGGTTATGGAACGTAGGGTAGAAATTGAAACCCTCTTACCAGTGGTGTATGTTTATAAGTTATGTACGTGGCGGGCTGAATGGAGAATAAGAAATTCCCTAAATATGTACAAATAATTGCGATTTTAAGGTTTTTATAATTTATAAATGTATGTTATAAAAAAAAGGGGGTCTAGTGGATGTCGCTCTGCTGTACAGTAGGTTACAAGTAGATCACTGTATAATGGACGGTATTAAATTTGAATTCAATGATATAATATCATTATTGTATACGAAAAACGATTCTGAGCGGAGACGGTATGTCTAGGATATTTTAAATTATACCTATTGATATTGTTATTTTACGGTAGCTGCTAAGTTGAATTAATATTATTCGTATTATTTAATTATTAACCTAAAATTATCAGTGATGCTAGAAAAATATTATATTACATAACTTTTACTTGTTAAAATTGATTTTAATATGTAATTTCGTCCAAATTTGAACTTAAAATGTCTGTAAAAAATAACTGTGTTTATATATTTTTTAGATTTTTTGTTTACAGTATGTACTATTTATTAGAATCTTTATTTTAAATTTTCAATCCTTAGTTATAAAAACTGACCATTTTATAATTGTTTGATTACAATGATTGAAAATTTTCGAGATTTTGATGAATTTTGTCAAAATTCGAACTTTAAATGCTTATAAAAAAAATGTGTGCCTATATATTTTTAATATTTTTCGATTGCTATTGTAACAATATATCAGGCGCCTTGTATGAAATTTCCATTATTTTTGGCCCAACAAATAAAATTGTATTGGTATTTATATAAAAAAAAACTAAAAAATTTAAAATTTAAATGGTCCATAAAAAGCTCAAAAACAGTCAAAATATATTCAAAATTAGATGGTGTATAGAAAATGCTAATATACACATTCAGTGAAATTTTCATATATCTACAGTTATTCGTTTTTGAATTGCAACAAAATAAAAAAATCGCTACATGAGAAATCGAGTGAATATCTAACCTTGTAAAAATTTGAACTTAAAATGCTCATAAAAATTTTTGTTGACTTGCTTATAAACATTTTTTTATTGATAAAATTAGGCAAACTTATGAGGAATCTTGTATTACATTTTTAAACCTTAGATATAAAAAGAAAAATTTTTAAGAATTTCTAACTCAAAATAAATTGCACATTTTAAAACTATATATTAGAAGCCTACTATTAAATTTTCAAGATTTTTTACCCAACAAATAAAATTTTATTGACATTTATAGAAAAAAAAACATTGGAAACTGAAAATGTCCGTTCAAAGCTCAAAATAAGTCAGAATATTTTGAAAATGCTAGGGTGTGTAGAAAATGCTTATATAAACATTTGGTCAAAATTTCATAAATCTACGGTCATTTCTTTTAGAGTAATACCAAAAAAAAAAATCGATTTTGTCGAAAATTGGTTTTCCGTAAAAATTCCCGTTTTCCCCTTAATTTTTCATTTGTTTTTCAAGGCGCTTTTGAAAACTACTAGGAAATTTTAACTTTTGACTCCCTAAAGTACCAACTAGATTCACTTTCCTATCAGAAAAAGTACTATTGAAGAAAATCGAAGCATTTTTACTGTCCTAAAAGGTGATGACAGACACAAAAAAAAAAATTAAAAAAAAAAAACACACATCATTGTAAAATCAATACATTCATGGCCCCGCTTAGAATCTAAAATTCTAGATAAATTAGTCCGTATAAATAAAAATAATTATTTTAATATTGTTAATAATTCATATTAAATATATATAGGTAAATAAAAAAAATTATAACATCAAAGGAAGGGTTCTTTCATTTATTATTATAGTAATAAAAGTATTTACAGTAAATATAAATATTTCATTTTGAAAAAGTATTATTTATTCATACTTTTCATTGATAATAACGCCTTAACTTCATTCATTAATTTAAACTTATTATATCTGTGTTTGAAATGCTTTAAATCTTATTCAAGTATAGTAGCTGAGTTCACTAAAGCTTCTTCTCACATGTTATATTTGAATATAAGATTAAAACCTCTGATAAGAAAATCCTTCCCACGCTCCTGATTGTGACTGCAACTATCTTATGATTGTCCTGACAGACTCATTAAACTATTATAATATTAGTTGTTAGTGACTGTCGCAGCAATCTGTATAACTATCATCGTACGGACCCGAATAAGCGATGGTGAAATCGGCGATTGGATAATAATATATTGTCTGTATCTTCAATCTTGTATCTTATAATCTAGAAATATTATTAATAGAAATTATATTAATATTATTACTATTTATAGGAATTTTAAGGATAGAAAAGTTGTAGATACTATATCAAATCATATCGTATATTGCCAGCATCTATGTATTATACGTAATATTATGTGAAGTATGTAAGTATTACGTATGATGAAATAAATTCATTTTTTTAAGTATAATAATATACTATAGCAGTATAGCTGTATGGCTGTTGCCTGTATTACCTGAATTTGTCGGGTGCAAATTAATCTTCCTTTCTATTGTTTTTCATTGCACTTCTACAGTTGAAGCATATGATACTAACACAGTTACAATAATTAGTTTTATGATTTTCTACTTCTTAATTCTGGACATATTTTGTATGTAAACACAAGAAACTAGATATAGATTCAACGTATGCTTAATCAGACGTATAATATTATACTATATTGTTAAGATCGGTATTCGTATTTATATGTTGATATTCAAAAAGTATGTCCAGAGTTCAGTAAATAAATCATGGTTGAAAACTATAAAAGTAATTATGATATTGTGTTTATAAGTATTTGATTTTAAGATTAGTTTTTTTTTTAAATTTTTACATGCGATATTTCTACTAATTATTATAATAATAATTTAATCTGTAACCATTGGCAACTATTCAAATTTCAAATAAATAAAAATAATATTGCATTTTTGTGAGCCAAAACTAGATGCATGTGTTAAGTATACCATATAGGTAACTTATGAGGGTTGATAAAACAAGTCTCAAGGAATTTATTGATACGGGTAATTTTTATTGAAAATGATCGAGTAATTTTTGAGTCTATAAAGGACAAACAAAGAAACATTCAATTTTTTTATATTTACCTAAATTAAAAACATTATAATAAAACGTTTCAAAAAAACACTTATAAAATTATTAAACCTCCCCCCTTCCCCTAACAAAATGTTTTTATAATTTTGTGTTACCAGAGACCTTGTTTTAAGAATTTATTCGATACCGTTCCTACATTACTGATTTAATATTGTAAACATAGGACGTGTGCTGTAGAAACCACCCTTCACCCCGTTTTTTATTTAAAATTGTTATACTTTAATTTGTTTTTATGTCATAATTTAAAATGCTAATATTTGTTGAATTTATATTTTATAGTTTTCAGAATTTGTTTGATGTTCCCATAGGAGTTATTAAAAAAAACCCCCATGGGGTACTGATCTTCTCCTTCTGTTTTCTTCTCTTGTATACGCCCTTGCTCACCACATGCCTTAAAATTAATGACCGTTAAACCACCACGATTTAAACTCCAGACTAAACACTGCTGCAGGGACTCAAAACGACCCACTGAATATTTCGGATACAGTGCCGAATGAAATGTCAAAACTTTAAAAAGCCGTACGAATTATTATTATTATTTTATTTTATTCTTAGTTTTTGGAATACATTTGAAAATGGTTTGTGTATATAAATGTACATTTCATTATTACGATGCAGCTAGATATTTTATTCAAACGGGGATCATTGTATTTCGTTTGTATTTATTTTTTTCCGTTATAGTTAAACAAATACTATAAAGTCCCACTACCTATGCACCATTTTAACTTGTATTTATGTTTATAATATTTATATGTATTCAATTCTTGTCTGTCTGCATAACATATTATGCATTTCCTTGTACGATTTATTCTATTTTTCTTGTTATGATAAAAACAGATTTTTTCCTTCTATATTGGTCCAAAGCGAGTATCTTTCAGCCAGTTGATCACTTATCAGTGATAAGTTATCACGTACCACGTTATTATGAGTATTTTAACATGATAATTAAGTTTTAAAGAACTCAATTTAGTATTAAAGTTGATTAATGCTCTTTAGTAGGTACCTGTGTCTGTGTTTAATTGTCAATCTAGAAGGTACGCGCTCTAGAGCTAAATAATTACTAACCAATAACTATGGTAAATAGCTTTGTAAATGCCTATTTCCGCAATGACTCATTGTTTTTGATTTTTTTTCAAATAATTGTGATCATCTATAATATGACAAATTGTTACCTATCCATTTAAATCATTCAATATGATTAGTTTATGTGTTAGCTTTAAACTCGGAATAACACACGTGTTCGGTAAAAATAACGTTTTCGTATTGTCATTCGTCGTCCCACTGGTGCCTATAATTAGTACGTGCTCAGATTAAGTTCATTTTACTATGATTTTGTGTGTGCAAGTAAAATTCTTTACATTCAAAATATAATGTTTATTTTTGTTTACTTGTGCCAAGTTCGACGACACTACGTTGGAAGTTTAACTCCATAAACGTGTACATATTAACAGCGTATCCTACGAGTATGTTATGTACGCAGTGAGTGATTGAGTGTGTTTGTTTGTAGGTTTAGGTGTGTAGAGGTAGAGGAAGGACTATAGTACATTATTATATATTTAGAAAGACGAAGTTTACATTTTTATAGTAATTTCTTATAATATTGTTGTTAGGGCCGACCGAAAACCCATAAAATATGCACTTAGATACAAGAAGGAAAATTTATCCAATATAAAATATGATTTACCTGCTTTACTATCAATTAATATAATATTAATATTATCAGTTATTACCACTGGCCATATTATATACTTATACAACATCAAAGATATGTATATAAAAAATAATAATTGCAGTACCATCGTACCTTTGCATTTGTATGAACTTATATTTTAAATAAAATCAAAATATATCAAGTAGGTATTGTGAAGTGTAGCTAATATTATTTTGAATTATAAGTATATATCGTTATGGAATTTTTCATTAAAGCAGTATATTTTATGATTATTTATTTAAGGTTTTAAAATTTAAAACTATAAATAATATTATGATTATTTATTGTAGTACACTACTTTGCTTTAAAACACTTATTTGGATGTCATAATATGATAAAATGTTCTCATTTTTAAACTGCCTGTTCCTCTATTTACCCACTTGCACTCATTACTAACCTTATTATTTTATAAATTTAAGATTAGATATTCATAACTTCAATAGAATATATTTTGTAAACATATTAGTCCTAGTACTCCTACATCATATCAAAACCATATAATTATTATTGTAATAAAAATAATAAAATAGCAATATCAAATGTAATTAAATTTCAGCTATTAATATTGTATTGATGTGAATTTATTCAAAAATATGCAATTATTAATAAGAATTTTCCCAGGAATATGCAAAAACTTGAAAGTATACATTTGAAAGTTGGAATCTTACACATATCAATTTTTAATCAGAATTGTTCTCAATCAGTTTTATTTGCATTTACGTATAGATCAGGGCACAATTTATAACATTTAATATAAATAGGGGCAACCGGTATAAATACCTATATTATGCAAAATTTACCGATAAATATAATAATAAAACTGTTACAAAACCTAATACTTATGTTTATAAAAGATACAATCTATTTAAATTGATAATTACAAAAAGCGTATTGTCACATTCATCTCGTCTTAAGTATTGAACATCCGTTGGTAACTGTAGGCCGACGGGCACCATTAACCATTAGGCATATTTTGCTATATTTAGTATATTTAGGTATATCCTCGATATATTGTGTGTTCGGCATTGCCAAACCGTTAAGTCTAAATATGTTATGTCCGTTCGCGCTGTTCCGCAAATACGTTTTCAACCTCGACGATGAGAAAAATATCGTTCATTTTCTGCTGTAGTTGTTATATAACGCACTCGAGTGAAAGCGTAGCTAAAGTATTTAGTGGTTTGAACACGCCGTCCAGGAAAAACGGTTTCATCGCATCGGAGAAGAGCGTCTCTAGCGGTTTTTTTCTTCTGGCGAACCTCGCGAATTTCTGTAAATCTATTGACTATAGCTACGAGTTTATTTCACACAGCATGGTTGCCAAAACACAAATATATATGTATGTTATACGTTTTAAAATAATATTATCTCGGGACGTTTCAATAAGATATTATATTATGTACTTTTATTTTACTGAATCTGAATGCTCTGTCCGTCGACGTTAAAGTAAACAGCTATATTATTAACGAGTTCGGGTCTATGCGATAAAAATCGATTGAAACAATAATCGTTATTATTTGTCATTATTATTCGTTGTACCAGGCGAAGAAATGTCAGCTGAAGTATTTGACAAATCATATTTTTTTAACGTTGCTCCAACCTTAAATTCTCATTCTGTTTGCCATCACTAATTGCACTTTGTTGTAATAATAATAATTTATGCCATGTAGTTTTATGCACGCTAAAATATCTCCAGGGTTCTGATCAGTTTTCCATCATCTACACTTCAACCCGACAATCTGTTTTGTCCGCTGGGATTCCATTGAACGAACGGTTGTACTTGAAATGTTTGCCTACATAGTATGAGTCGCTGAAATAAATGATGATTGTCTTGTAGCGATAAGTTGTAAAAGACTATAAATGTTAACAATTTAGTAAAAAAGCAATGGGCGGTTGTTCTACTCCACCTTCTAACCGTCGACAGTGCAATAATACTTACTGTCAATTTATTATACGGCTTTTATTGATTGTATTATTTGTGTAATAGGTAAAGTTTATTATGAGAATCGTGTTGATAAAAAAATCCGCGGGTAGTTTCAACAGAGTGCCCATATATTATAGTGGTTAAAATTAAAAATAAAAAATTAAAAATAAAAAAACCAAAATCTATTTTAGGCCATGTATTCCCGTCAGGGGATAATATTAAAATAATATTATAATAAGACCTATAATCATACTAATAATAATAAAAAAATAAAAATCAACAGTAATTACCTATCTAATATATAATATACACGTATTTTCATCCATTTTTTAATTTTTTTTTTAAAACTAAAAAAAATGTTGCTTCTTATTTTAAAAATGAATGTGTATAATTGAATAGTATGTACTGGAAGTACAGGACACTTTACAAAGATCGAAGAATTTTAAAATAAGGTGTTTTTACTTTGAGTATACTTAAGAATAATTCTAAAAACTAGAATATGATATTATAAAAGAATATTTATTGTTAGAATAAAAACAAGTCAAAACTATTGAAAATAATAAGTGGATAGTTTTAATTTTTGATCAAGTCTAGGTAATTATTTAAACAGGATGGACATGATAATAATATTAATATTATATTATATTTCTGAACAAACTAGCGAAGTTGTGGAACATCGTTAACCATATTTTATACCACTAGATCGCACTGATGTAAATAATTTCATATTAAAATATATTTTATAATATTCAGTATTCATATCTTTTGTGGATAATACCATTGATTATAAATACTATAGTATTTATAATCAATGATAATACGATTTAATATTATTTGAGGTGATTAGGTATTATTAAATTGATAAAATGATAATAGATAATCATATTGTAAATCGTAATTTAAGTGTTTTATTTAGTACAAATCACTTGAAAATGGTAATTTAACCTTTGTAATAAACACATTTTTTTGTTTATGTTAGGGACAAACACTTTTTCCCGAAACTTGTTCCTCGACGAGTTCTATAAGAACGGTTAAAAAGAAAAAAAAATCACAATCTTATCTAATTAATACCGTGACTAATGTAACTAATTAATGTGGCTTTCGAAATGATGTAAGTCTGAAATAATATTTATAAGCTGCAGTGTTGCACAAAGTTATAAATTATATGATCTAAAAAATAATCATGAGCACAAACATAAATCTATTACAGTTGATGCAGTGGTACGGCGATTGCTAAGTAGCAAGTTGGAAAGGTTGGAGAGGGCCGAAAAGGTCGATTCCAAAAAGACGTACCTATTATTAAAATTAAATATTACTGTTAGAAACGTTAAAAAAAATGTATTTATAATATTAAGAATATTTACCATTGATAATAATAACAATAATAATCCATCTAGATAATATTAAAAGATAATATTGAATCATAATCATCTGTTTTCATTGGGGCTTAGTAAGTTCCCAAACGAAACTTAACTGCAGGTAAGCTGTTACATAATAATATGTAAGTTTTGTCAGAAAATAAAAATACACTCGTACGTACGTTTCGTACTAAAACATTTTGAATTTAAAATTTGTTGTGTTGCATAAAAAAAGTCTAATTCAATTTTCAATTAAATCCATAGGTTAGGTTATAATTCTTATTTTATATACGAATAAATGTATAATATTATGTGGACAATACCTACATACATACATAATATATGATAGATATGGACTGGATTTAATTAAAAATTGGATTAGACTTTTTTTATGCAATACAAAAACAAACAAACTTTAATCACATCAACTACGTTTAAGTTGTCTGCCCTAAGTCTGAATAAAAGGGAAATTAAATTGGTATTTGTTATTATTTTTATTCGTGTGGGAACTTACGTACAGTTGTATTTTTTTCGTGAAGGAACTTAAATTATACTGATTTTTATCTACTATATTTCTTGTGGCAATTCGTGTGATACATTCGCCTCATTCATTGATATCTATTATTGAAAATATATTTTTAAATAATATCCAAAATACACTGTTAATATGGATTATAATGCATTTTAAATTTTTTGATGTTTAATAAAATCAGTCTGCACCAGGAGTAATGGCGGAGTCGGTCCTGTTGTTCAGGGTGTTAATAAATGACAAACCCCTTCCATAAAAATCATTGAACGTTTATGTAATACATAATTAATTCATTCTTTTATATTTTAAGTTACCTTATATCTGTAACGTAAAATACGAATAATTAATATTAATCTTTAAACACTGTTATCAAAATGTTAAAACGCGATCGCAGGAACAAAGAATTTTTGAATAAAAAATATACACTTCCACATAAAGCAACCAATTAATCATATTTGTCCGTAATACTTTCAAAACTGTTAGGCAAGAATTATTATTTATTTTTTGCATTCAGTAGGTACCTACTTACATCACCTAACCCACCTGGCTCGGCTGCTTCTGAATCAAGGTATTCGGTTTCACTATAGTTTCTGCGCCGATTTTACAATATTAAATATCAAAACTAACGTATCTTTATACGGACTTAGGTATATTGTATCAACCATTTTTCGTAAGTATTAATAGCAAAGAAAAAGTTTATAATATCGGAGATACATATTTTTAGTTATCTTCAAATAGTATTTCGAAAATACATTTGTCTCCTTTTATTTCCTTTAATTAATTAAAGTATAAATAAATATATATATAACCATATACACGGTGCATAATATTATTTTATAGTGAGATTTTTTAAAATTTGATTTTGTTATATATAATATCATGATAATATGTTAATTATTTCAGGTCTGCTTACTATTTTTTAGAAACTTTAATGATTTATTGTAGATAATTAATAGGTATATTAATAACAACAATTGTATTCATCTCTCTCGTTTGTTCGAACTTTCATTAATCGTTATAAACTATTATAATGTGTATTCGCGTATACATTGAGAATAACGACATAATATTTACATTAACCCAAAGTAAAATGATAATTAGTCAGCTTAATGGACGATAACTATGTCGAATAATTGTCACTCCATTAATCGAACTCCATATGAAATTTATTTCAGGACCATTTCAGCGCGCCCATATATTACTATTGCAATCAGAAACGGGTGTGTTGTGTGAGTGAGACAATTAAAAAACACAAATCGATTAAACAATGAACCAATAGGGTGGCGTATTAAAAATATATTTCAAACGACGCCAATAATAATTATATTACGACTGTAGGTACATTTAAGTATAGGTTACTTATCTTCATCTTTCAGTGCATTTATTATTTTTGACGAAAGTATATTATATTATTATATTTTGACGTCACCGTTTGATTAAATGTCGATACGATCCTGCAAAGTTTTTGGATCACGTTTTCAAACAATATTAGGTAAAGGTATACATACCTTTATATTATGGTATTGGGGTAGATTCTATTATTATTCATACATCACAGCTCACTCGAAAAGTACAAATGTAGATCATACGCAAGTCAATGCAAGGAGCCGAGTACGAATAAAAATGAATTACTAAAGTTTATATGGGTACGCGAACTTATAATTGGCGCGTTCCTGTGTTCGTGTATAGAATATAGTGCACTTTAGATATTATAGTAATTTGCAAAGGTAATGAATCCCCCAAAGGTGCCTCCGCGTACCACGCGTATGTCTTTGTGTCTTTAAACTATAAAGTATAAATTGTTTTAACAAAGTCTGGCTTTCGTCACATTTTCTGATATTTTGAAAACCCAATATTATACTCCTCGTTTAGTCGTTGTGGTAACACGTCATCAGAGCTCTAAAAATAAAATGTAACCTATCACGCTTGAGACAATATTGACAATTTCTAAAAGGGAATGGAATTCGGTAGAAAACCATTTTTGATGGTAAAATAATAATTTTCAAAATTTTTTTTACCTCGACAAGGAATATACAATTTTTGTTATGCATTTCTCGGACTGATTATTATCTAACCAATATCGTTTGACAGTCAGCCAATTATTACATTTTTGAAGTACTGTAATAGAATACTACATTATTTTAAATCAAAAATCCTACTGAAATTTTAATTAGGAACAAATTCTTAACAGGTTTATTGTGAAATGTATACACATTACACAAGTATATTTACCTATATTTTACATAGGTATCTAAGTTTTTAAATAAAGATTTATCATGTTTTTTTAAATTTAAATGTGAGTAAATATAACACGTCAGGTTAGGTTAGTACTTCTCATATTGAAATATTTAAATCGGTTTGATTTCCAAGCTATTGTTGTTTGTCTGAGCAAAGTAAAAATTCTGACGAATTTCGATCTTTATAATTGTTGAGTGGCATTCAAGGCCTGCGCAGTCCTTTTTTCTGTTTTGTTTTATAATGATCGGTCGCAAAAATTGTCGTTTTCTCGGTATGCTTGCACGCATACGTCCCTCTAATAAGTTATAATTACTATAATTTACTAAACGACATTATTATGTTTCAAAGAGATGCCCGTTTACAGTGGTCATCATGTGTAACTCTTGCTTCGTCATTTTCTATAATACTCGATGACCACAACAGAAACACAGTTCCGAGGTTACGTGCCGCCATGCCGGAATAATAATAATAATATTAACAATAGTACCTATATTATATAACATAGTGTAGCAGCACTCGAATCGCCGTATTTCCCGCGGCTTTGCGAATTAAACTTGTTGGTTTGGTTAAAATAAAATCAAAAATATATATATACAACTCTATATAAATGTCTGTTATAAAAGTTATAATACAAAGTTTTTTTGTGGGTCTATCACAACAGTAACTCGACATAATTTTAACACATATTGAGCGGGGACCAATATATTTATATAATTAATTTTAAACAATATTTTCCATGATTGAACATTATTTTTTAGGAAATCGTGTACTCAAATGTTAAGGCTCATCTATAATTACTATTCATTTGTATTTAAATAACTGACTGTAGCTCAATGATTTTATTCGTAAATAATATGGGTGAAAATTAATAAACCAATCTAAGAAGTCAAAAAATGCCAGGTGCAGTTTAATTTTCTCTTTTTACTACTTGTTCACTGTGGGCACAATTTATTTACAATGGCTTAAGAAATCGTTGTTGTAGAAAATATTTCCCCATCAATTTGAAATTGGAATTCTTCGATCAAAAATGACCTCATCTATGTAATATATCTTAATTCAGAGTCATAGCTAGGGGACCTAAGAGAGATATAGCAGCACCGTCATTGACCGTATTTTATTTATTATTTTAACAATTATTTTACAAAAACCCCATAGCCCCCCATGCAAAATTCTTGGCTACGCCACTGTCTTAATTTATTTATAATATTGAGACTGTTGAAACTTCGTTCTACAGCGTATTATTTCTTCCAATTCTATAATATTGTACCTTCTGAAATATGAGATATGAGTATATGATATATCACTAATGGATTATCATGAAATTAATATTCGTCGGTTCCATACTGTTTTGTACTTTTGTATTATTATTATAAAATACATATTAAAAAATAACTAAGTTTGAATAAGAATAATTTATTGGTTTTATATAATAGTGTTAGGTATATTTTAATATTTGTTCCTATCCTATAATATACATTAAATAATGTAAAATCAGAAGCAAAATTTAAGTACTGCTTATTTTTATGTGAATATTAATATAGATTTTTTTTTTCGAGAATCCATAATATACCAAACTTTTATATATAATAATATTATATTGGTTCAATTTGTCTCGATGATACCATATACGAGCATTGTAGGCGGCACCAGTTGAGGGTTATGATTCTAAATATCGCAAATTAAAATACTATATTGATTTCCAAAATATTAATATCATATTTTACAAAACTGTGATTTTGACTGGGAATTTTATGGTCTTCCATTGTTTTTGTTAACTTGCGAGGGCGTGACGTAATTTACATTTGGGCATTTGACATCAATCAAACATGTGCACCATTAAAAAATAGGACAAAATTTCAACACGACACACAAACGCGTATAAAATGTATTGTCCACGGGTTCACCATGAAAAATAAATCACCCTGTATGTGGCGCGCGGGTGTCGTTGGCGGAGATGGATTCACGACGCGTCGATGCGCCAAAATGTACGAAATGGACCTTATACATATTATTATACTGTATAGCCGACAGTTCCGTCAACAGCTGGGAAGGTGACGTGTGTAATAGATAAATCCGCGAGGAAAAAAAAAATACACCCAACCAAAACAGAACAAAACTGTGTCTTACAAAACGTCTACGTCAACGTCGACACGGACGACGGATGACGGAGGCGGTGGTGGCAGTGGTGATGGTCAAGAGACAATCCTTTCGCCCCTAGCTGCCAAGGATGATCCGGCAGCTGCCTCAGCTGAACTTTAAAATATACAATATACAGGGTGATTTTTTTAAGGGTAAACCACCTTTTTCTGAAATTGTTTAAGTTTTTAGATGGGTGGGAGATAACAAGACGTGATAGAAGAGTGTTATTTAGACTATTTCAAGAAACTTTAAACAGGTACTATTACCAATAACTAAATACTGTTAACCATAGGTACCTACTACTTGTTGGAAATTCGATTTTTATATCTCGAGGTAAACTACGAAATCATTGATTCAGAACATGAAATTAAATATGTATAATCTAGTGTTAATCGATAAATGAATGGCAATTTTTGTTGTTTGTGTTATCAGGGACGGTGGACTTGGTGGTTCGTAATTTTTTACTTTGTTTTCAATCATATATTATAATACATATTAAAAATTATTATAATATTGTTTATATCTTCTTTATTGTAGGTACAACATCAATTAAATAATAAATAATTAAATAAAAAGGAGAAGAACTATATTATTACATATGGCTGTCATGTGCTTTATTAATTTTAATTTTTTAAGTTTAGTAACAGTGTTTTTGTATATATAATAAGGAGGTTAGCTGGTTATCAATAATAGAAGCTAATCCAAATGGAGCTCTCAAAAATTTGTAGCATCCAATATCGTGATATGATGTGTGAATAATCTGAGGAATTGAAACATGAATGCCATAGACGCATGGACTGAGTGGGATGATGACTCCTTGTATAATAAATTGTTAATTTATATTTTTATATTAATTCATTATTATATATATAAAAAAAAACTTATATGTATTGTTGTATAATTGATATTTGAATTGTTGAAACATTATACAATTTACCTACATATTTTATTATGTTTATGTATTCATATTTTGGGTAAGCCCGTTGTGTAATTAATCGACAAATATTAAATATTTCAGAGTTCTAACACTTGCACTTTGATACATTCATGGGGAGGCTGTATCATCTTGAATACTATTTTGCCCTGTTTGTCCACGTAATCCAAATAAGACAAGGAATATATACATTGGAAACCAATACTTTCCGTAGCTTTAGCTGTAAAATAACTGGAGCACTCCGCGTACATCATTGTATACCCCAACTTCAATGCCAACTCTCTAGAAATTAAAATATTACTGCATTAATATTGTAAGTCACTACAAAGGTTTTCAATTTGTTGAGGGTTTTTATATAAGTAACAATTTATAGTTAATGACTTAATTGATACATTATAAAAAACAATCACAATCTGGGGAACTCGGTGTCTTGAGGTGCTCGACTTGTTTTGCTCATCTCAAAAATTAGATAGGTACCTAATGTTTGTACGGTTTTACGAGTTAAAAGAATTTACAAACAATAACAAGTAATTTTGATAATTATTAGTGAAGTACCAGGTTTTACATAAAACGTTTGGAGCAACGTTTTTCTTACAGAAGAAATTTGATAAAAAAAAATTTTAAAAAATTGATTGTGAAAGGACTATATTATATCAGTGGAATGGAAGCGTTCATGTTAATATTTTGCGAATGAAATGTGACACGTCATTCACTTACCGACTTACCTATATCAAAAAGAACCGGATCGTAAACCAAATTCATATTTTTAAGGGACTTGAACGATTTTAGATTGTTTAAATGAAATTAATTTTTTTTTTTTAAGAACGCGAAAATGTACGTGTTTCTTTAGAGAAAAAGTAAACGTCAACGACTTCATTTTTTACGCATTGAACGTAAACGATTTAAATTTTCAAGTGCAATTTCCTAGTATTGCTATAAACGGGTTTCATACGTGTTTAGCAATTATTAATGTTCCTATAAACAATCCATAAATTGTTATGTTTTTAAATAAATAAATAAATACAATATTATGTTTAGTATACTTTGATTTGTTGATGAGAGCTTTGCAAACGCCTTGTCCTCTGGATTTCTTATTAACTGAAATAATTTTTAGTTCCACTATACGATCTACGTTTGGATAATGCGAATATAGATCAATATCTCGCCGAATTTTGTACAAAAAAATTTCGATATCGTCAAACCTTGAATTTGAAACAAAGTTCTCATCACCATATTGAACAATTTGATCATCCTTGCACAATATGCTATTGAGTATGACACCCATAATTTCACCAGTTTCAGATAGTGCCATAAATGATAATCCTGAATAGAAAAATATAACTTAGTTTCACATTTGATGCTTAAATTTGTTTCATTTTTAAACACTTTGAATAGGTATTCAATTATAATTTATAGTAGATTAAAGACACGAAAACTGTTAGTGTAAAAAATATTATCCATATTTTACCTTTTTTCATATTTTACTTGTAATTATTTTTTGAAGAGTGTTTTAATTTAATGATTTATATGTATGTTTTAAGTTAATTTTAGTCATTCAAAATTTGAAATTTAAAATTATTTTTCTTATGACTGTTAAAAATGTTTTAAAAATATAATATTTACAAGGTTCCTGATAATTTGTACATATTATAAAGCAGGTTAAAAAGATCAAAAATAAAATCATATACTCGTTATATATTTTCTTTAGAGTAAATTGTACCACTTTTTACAAAACTTTTCAGAATCATAAAAATTTGAAAATGGTTTTGTGAATAAAAATGTATTACATTTTAAATTTGAATAGCTTAAGTTTGAAAATCAAATACAAGGTTATTTAGGTACCAATAAACTGTTGCTACAATTTACAGCAATTATAGGCAGATATACTGTTTCCGCTCAGAATAGTTTTTCATGTGCAATGATGTATTGGTCTAGGTCAAAATAGCTAAAGTAGGTAATTATGTATTATTACTAGTCGTAATTATTATTAATTTTAGTATTTTAATTATGTTTAGAAAAATGAGATATTTTAATAAGTATTAAGTACATACATCATACATAATATAATTATGTAATACATGTTTATAATATATTGAGATCATAGTTATAGGCTATGTCTTTAAGAAAATGTATACAACAATTTAAGTCATAAAAATTTTAATTATATTACACTATCTTTATAATTTTTGCCCTCCAGTAAAAATTTTTTTTTTTTGAGCTTTAGTCCGGCAACTATAGCTATTAGTTGCTCTTTATTTGTTTGTTGGTTGTCTGTAGGTGGGAGGAACCGTTGGTTGAAACACGTTTGTATGTGTGGCAATGATTTGTCGCTAAAAATCCCAGGTGGTCACCCATCCGGGAGCTAGCAACACCGTCCGATACGTACACTCAAAGCGTTTTCGCAGTTGAGTGTACACACCGCGCCACACCATGTCACCAGCAAAATATTGTTCTCTTCTTATTTTCTCTAAATTTTATGTATGGCTATTGTACTGCTATTGGTGTAAGTTTATCACAAAATAAATAAATAAATACATTTTTATTATTATTTATATTTGAACATGTTTCAACATTCCCACTAAACAATTTCCTAATTATGTACCTTCACATATTATTATCAACAATTTGTTTTACCTTTTTTATTTATCCATCGTAAATCATATCATTCGCTTTGGATTTTGCTATAATTACTTTGGTATTGTCTTGAAACTTTTGCTATTTATGATGGATATTTACCACTTAATAAATTATTCTACACAATGATGAGGTACACTTGAATCTTACTATGCAGCAGACTGCAGAGCGACTTACCTAGTTTTAGTTTTTATATTTATGCATTACAAAAGTTATATCTTCTTGAATTAATATTGATCAAACAAAGTCACACAGATAACGATGTATTGATATCTAATTTTAGAATAACTACATTATTGAAATTCTAATGGTAAAAATCACATAAGTGGTTATAACAATAGTTCAAAAATATTAAATTAGCAACAGTTTTTTCGTAAGGATTTAATAAGTTCAAATTTTGACAAAATTCATCAAAATCACGGAAAATGTAAATTATTTTGTAGTTAAAAATTCATAAAATGTTAAATTTTTATAGCTAAGGATTGAAAATTTAAAACAAGGTTTATCATAAGTATTTCATAAAGTAATCAAAAAGTCAAAAAATTGTATGGACATATTTTTTAATAGATATTCTAAGTTCATATATGGACGAAATTAGATATTTAAACAAAGAATAATGATTTTGGTAATTTTATTGTAATTTAAAAATGTTATTATCATAATAATATAGGCTGACATACAGCCTTCGCTCATAATCGTTATTCGGATACAATATGATTTTAATATATCATGGAATTCAAATTGTACACATCCATTACATTCATTACAGTGACCCACGTGGCCACGTGGCACCTACAGCAGAGCGGTACCCACTATCATCAAACATAATTACTACTTTTTATACTAGACTACTATAGTAATATTTTTGAGTTTAATAATAATATGTATTAGGTACCTGTCCTAATTGTATGCAATTAATCTATCAACTCACCATTATTAAAACAGTTGCTGCAAAAATCTTTATATTTTATTAATGATTCTTTTTCTTTAAATAACTCTACACTTGCATTCATAGGTTCATCTTGGATAAAATACTTTTCTATGGAAGTCATCACATCTTGTCTATCTTTATCAGTGATAGGCACTATGTTAAACGGAATTTTTTTTTTTTATCAATATTCTTCACAACCACTGAAAAAGTTAACATACTATTATGTTTAAACTGTAGACACAATGAACTGTATACATTATTACATAACCCATAATATTTTACATTTTGAGTGAATCATGAATGGACGGAATGGTTTACAATATTATGTATTTTTATTTAAGGTTCTGAGCGGATCGACGAATGTATTGATTTTAGAATTGTGTGTGTGTGTGTGTTTTTATATATATGTTTTTTTATTGTGTATGCACGATAAGTATAGTTTAAATAACGCTTTGATTTTCAACTTTGTTGGTGGCTTCAATGAGTAAACCGAGCGTACAAAAAGTTTTTTTGAAGTCTGTAAAAACTGTGTCAATATGTAGGTGGTAAAAGAAATACTGCTAGTGATGGTATACTTTCCAGGTTGAGGATCCGAATATTTGATATTATGTGGTGAGACCTCAATTGATGCTGGAATTAAAAAAAAGGCACCTCCAAATCCAAACAATTTTAATTCATTCGGTGAGAATAAAGAAATGAAACCCAGTCATTTTGAACTATTGATTAAGCAACCGACAATCGTTGATGAAGGAATTTAATTTGTATGAAATGTTTTTTCTTTGGTAATAAAAAGTCTTTGCAAGAAATATTCAGTTTCTTGAGTTTTTCTTCAAATGTGTTATTATTATGTAAATTAAACTTAATAAACGTTATATACATATAACTAGGGTCTATGAAAATTCATTTGTCAATGAAGGAACCAAAAACGTTCAAGATCATAATAAATAAGAACTTAGTTTAATTTAAGTCATAATAATCTTAATTATAATACATTATCTTTATAATTTTTGTCCTCCAATAAAATTTTTTTTTTTTTATCTGTAGTCCGGCCACTATAGCTATTAGCTGCTATTTTTTTGTTTGTAGGTTGTTTGTAGGCTGGATGAACGGTTGGTTGAAACACGTTCGTATGTGTGGCAAGGATTTGTCGCTAAAAATCCAAGGTGGTCACCCGCCGGGAGCATTATATAAATTAAACTTATTAAACGTTATTCATATAGGTATGATATAACTAGGGTCTATGAAATTAATTTGTCAATGAACGAACAAAAAAACTTCAAGATCATAATTTATAAGAACTTAGTTCACGTTCAAGTTAATTTCATGAAAATTGAACTCGTTCATGTAAAGTTCACATAATATGAACACGTTCTTTCCCATCACAGATAATAAATCATAATATAGGTAATATTTTATGTACCTACCTATATAGACACCCACTGGTTATACCAGGATAACAAATAACTGTTAGAATAGTTCTACAATAATCATAATTATAATAATAATTTAAATGTTAAACAATTGGATTTATTCATATAGTAAAAATAATTAAATAATCAGTAATTACCATATTATTATTATTATAGTCACTTAAACTTGTCGAGTAATCTATGCGATTATTGAGCTTTATTTTTGAAACTCAAAACAGTAAAGAGGCAGAATCGTATTCCCATTTCCCAATACGTTATAAAATTATAATACACTTACCTACAGTGGGACTAAAGAAAAATTAAGAATTTCCACCCTATTCGTTAATACATACGCGATACGCCAGTATTAAGTCTACGTTTTAGTAATTAATATTTATTATAGCGATCCAGAAATTGCTTGTTATATTCAGAGTGTTCCATAATTTTAAGATTATTATGATTATGAAAATGTGTATTAGTATTATGATTCTAAATACTTACATTATAGACGTAGAACTGACTGTACTATAAGGTATCACGATTGAACGAAGTTAAAATATGTTCTTGATTCTTGCAAATAAACAAAAAAACGTTGTACCTATGCTATAATATGTACTATTTTACTGATTTTAGTATTGTGGTGTTGTCTGGTTGCTTATAAATTTAAGACTATGATTAAATTTTATCATATAGATAATACAATGACGTGCACTCTCGATATTATTTACAAAGCTAACATGACTTAATGCACTAATTATTATTATCTCACTCTTAAATTAAATATTTCTATCACTTTTATTTTTTACGTCATGTAGGTATGTATAAAATTGTTGCCACTACAAATATACTTAAATTTTCAACTGGAAAAATAGCCAAAGAAACAACCACAAGAAACGAAAGTATCTACATGAGAATATGAGATAAAACATATATCTATGGACTATAATTGATGGACAAACGTAAATTGCGACAAACGAAGGGAAAAAAATTGCACCCAATATACATTACAGGTATATATGTAAACGTGTAAATTGAACCCAACAGAGATGATTAATTAGGTATAGGTTAGTAATATTATTAGATTGATAGTTATTTAGGATTATCTAGATTCTAGAGGACACTACGAGAAGACGACTATCACTGTGTTCCAAGAATGATTTTTTGGTTTGATTTAACTCAACACGATGTAGATAATATTATAACTTAACCTAACCATGTAGATAATATTATAATAATATCTAATTCGTGGTTAAAATAAATAAATTAATAACAAATGGAAAAAAATAAAATAAAAATATGGGTGGGTATTTTGTTAAACTTTTTTTCGTTAGTTTAATTATACAGAGAGTAAAGAATAATAAAAAGTGTTTTACCAATAATTGGACAACACTTTAAAATAGATATCATATCGATGAATTCAGTGTCACTTAGATACTATGGGCTTGATTTACTATACACCCATTTTATAAAGCGAAAAAGCCAGGTGCAATTTACTATACTATTTTTACAACCTGTTCACTGTGGGTGCAATGTAAAATCACCCTGATTGACAAGACCTTACGTGACGAGGCATTGGGTCAATTTCCAGTAAATGTTTTATGCTTGTAGGGGATTTCACTGTGTAAGTCACTGTAATGTATGTGTTAAATTTGATTTGATTAAAAATCATTGTTAACGAAATACGATTCTAAGCGAAGACAGTCTGTTAGCCTACCTATATTATTAAGTAGGTATATTTTATATTGCTATTAAAGAAATTTATTTAACTATTATATATTTTAAATCGGTAGATTGAACTAATTTTTGCCAAATAGCAAGTCAATTGAAAATGTCATACAACATAATAGCTAAAATCGTTTTCTTCGTTTAAATATCTAATTTTGTTAAAATTTGAACATTAAATGACTATAAAATAATTGAGTATAAAATATGTTTTTACATTGTTTGGTTCCAATATGAACTATTTATGAGAAACCTTGTAATGGCTTTTCAAGATTTTTGGATCCAGCGAAAAATCCAAAAAAATCCAAATAAACTTTAAATTCTAAACGTCTAAAAAAAAATTAAAAACACACATCATTGTAATGTCAATTCATTCATCACTCCGCTTAGAATCTAAAATGTATGCTGTCATTCAAAAAAGTATAAAACTTAAAAAATAATACAATTTTTTTCCGAAAATGTTATTTTGTATAGTAACTAAAAATTATGGAAAAAAATGTCCTCAACACTTTTTGGAATAATGAAAATGTCTTACTGTTGAAATACTGTGTATAATAATATTTATATATTATATTAATATACCTACATATTATTTACGTGATAAGAGGATAACGCGCAACATTATTCTATGGTACTGTGATGTAGGTACTATATAACATGGGCATAGGCTTAGGTAAATATTAACCGGGAACTCAAGGGATGGATGGGTCGAAGATTGCGTACGCATGTCGTCAGCAGCGGGAAATCGGAGTGATTAGGGTGGACACCGCCTGCATGTATATCAAAGTAATAAGACGTTCGTGGGTCCTGTGCAGTGATCACTGATCAGTATAATATATATTTAGGTCCGTGGTACGATAGGATGGAATTATTATTATTATTATTATTGCAGTTTAATCTCAGACCCGAGTACCCGACGACGAGAATGACACAATGACGAAAGAGCGTGGGGTCGATGTGGGGCGCTATTAACATCATCGGCCCTCTACATCTCCTAAATTATACTTTTGACCCTTTCCACAATCACCATGCCACGAATAAAATTGCTCACCGGTGCGACCTGCTGTTGTATCTTTACCTTCGCAACTCATCAGTGTGAAAACGCTGTCTGTGGCTACAATATACAACATTATGTTAAATAATATTACTATACAATAACATAACACCTGTTATGCTGTTGTGAATACATTTTTTTTTATCCACTGTTATTATTGTATAAAATGTGTAATAATAATATACAAGTCCAGTGGCGGCGGTAATATTCATAGCCTTATCGGGGTTCGCGTTTGTCGTTGGCATCACCTACTGGCATTTATTTTTTAAATTGATCGATTAATTATTTTTTTGTTTTTTATTGGTGTTACCCTCTAACACTGCAGCTTTAGGTCCTTTGATCCAGTTCCCGGAAGACACATTGATTACGCCTGAAAATCATTGAACAATTAGTAGAGTTTATCATTGTTTTGTTACACGCGTTACATCTATAAATTATCTTAATGAGCACATAGTTATTTATTTTGGGGGCTTGGTTGTTGGGCCTTGTTTTGTCTGAATAATAATTGACGGTAACACGCTGGGGCTGGGCTGCGGGCCATAGAGAACGTCTCGCAAAACTGGAAAAAATTGTTTATAATTTACACCTCCGTCTCCGATAATTTATAGTCCTTCCTAAATAATTAGTCAGAGTACTTTGGGATAAATAATGATTAATAATATAGCCGACACACAATAAGACGCAGATAAAAGCTGTCACTCACCATTAAAAATGGCGTAACAGTAGGTAGTGAATCTGAAACATGGTAATTTTAAAACGAACGAGAGAGTATTAAAATAATGTTAAATGGAGACTTGATGTAACAATAGAAATAATTATGAGTATATTGTTGAATACTTAAAAAAATCAGTGGAATTCGCTAAGCTGCTTAATAAATGTCGAATGTACCTCGTCCTTGAGTAGGTCACTGCAGTAATAGTTTGTGTATTAAATATAATTCTAAGGATGATTGATTTTATATTTTATTGATATTATTAGTATTAGCGTTTTCTTAA
Source organism: Nasonovia ribisnigri (assembly GCA_027563435.1). Classification (NCBI taxonomy): domain Eukaryota; kingdom Metazoa; phylum Arthropoda; class Insecta; order Hemiptera; family Aphididae; genus Nasonovia; species Nasonovia ribisnigri. The sequence goes on from JANEHU010001549.1 coordinate 24,195, forward strand.
TAATGTATGTTGAACTAATTTATACCAAAAAATATAAATGCGTATCATATTATAACATATATTAGGTATATTATTAGTAATTATAAGTCAATACTGACGCACGTTAAATTGTGCGAATTTATTCGTGGTAATATCTTAAAACAGGGTGGTCCAACCCACGGTCCACATGTGGTGCTCGAAGCCTTTTTTTTGCCCTCACCCCTAGAAGACTTATATTTAAAAAATAACTTTTTTCAGAAAAAACTAAAAATTACAATAAAACGTACAATGAGTAACGTCTAAAACCATGATTAAATTCAGCTTGCTACGTACGTATGTAGGTATCGTGTTTGTATAGTAGCCTCAACGAATCCGAATTCTCGCTGTGAGAGAATTTTTTTTCTTTTGGCGGCACCTAGTGTACTTATGAAAGTGTAAATTGGCCTGCCAACTATAAAAGGTTGGACCACCCTTTCTAAGGCTTAGAATATTACTCAAAATATTTTGAAAATTACATTATGTATAACAATAAACGTGATGATAAAAAGTTTCAAGTCTCTATGGTTAATATTTTACCCTTAATATTAAATTTTCAAGCCTTTGTATTAATAATAATTATTAAACTCCCTACTTTTGACCCTAAAATACAAACTAGTTCCAAAATTATACAAGAAAATACTCTCAACACTTATGATTAGACCAAAACGTGATTACTGACTTACAAAAAAACCCCCATACACCATTGTAAGATTAACTCATTCCACACTCCATTAATTATTTAAAATATATCTAACTCTAATTTTCTTTCATGCTGTTATATGTTCTTACAATCACGTGTTTACACTTTACAACCAATATGGTTTTCTTCAAATTCATTCTATAATTCGTTTTTAAAATGTCTTTTCCTAAGTTATTCAGGTTCTCGACATACACGTCCCATACTTTGATTGTGGATTTACGAAACACATACTGCACGGTTTGGCAACGGCATCGGCCATAATATAATATTTTTTACACTCGTACTTTGAAAAGTAAATAATATAATAATTAATATATAATATTTACCTATACATTATACGCGTCTTATGATGGAGTTGTACATTTTAAGTTTTTAAACATAATAACAATGTTTAGAACACTTTATATTCCCGTTGTGTTCATCCGCCCGTTAGTTAGCAGTACATAGTTGATATTATAAAGGCAGTATTTATTTATTGTCCATAGACCGTATAGTTACTGCACATAAATTGTATATGAATGGAGATATAATTTATTGTGTTGCATTAAAATACGTTTAGAAACCGGGTATTTATCACGCTCGCTGAGTGAGTTTTCTCAACTTGTTTTTATCATGTAGATTGTATGTACCTATTCTATCGCAGAGCCTGCCGGGGGGGGGGGGGGATTCAACTTTTTTCTACCAATGATATCTCGTACTAGCTCACGCGTAATGAAGTTTTAGAGTTTTGTCTTGGAATTTTTACAAGTAGGTATAACACACACGCATAACGCCATATCAAATTCAATCCCTATTATAATACATCGATGTGTTGATAAAATAAATAATGTCTCAAGACTGTATCCTAGGCAGTGGCACTAGGCACTCAATTAATGAACTTTTCTTTAAATCGCGATTAACTCGTCCTAATAATATTGCTATTCTATTTTATATAATCAGAGACAATCACTACTCACGATAAAATACGGCAGGTAGTACTGTTAATTGTTGTTGAAAATTAAATAACAGATACTGTTCGCAAAAAAAAAATGACGCACTGAAAATGAACGTCTCGCTGAAAAAGGATCACTCTGTAGGTACACTTCTATCGGTAGTCATACATGCATAATGCATATTACATACCCGTTCTGGCATTTTGAGATAAGCCTTTGACTCGACTTTCAAAATTGCTGCCAGTATATTTTTAATTCATGCAAATAAATGTTTAAACTTTAAGCTCTAGGTTCAATCGAATTGAATACAAGCTATGTAAAGCAACCTTTTAAATTGAGACATGACCTCATTTTTTCTTCGTATCAGATAATATTTGGAAATTATCTATAATCTACATTTTAAAGTGCACGGAGAATATACACATATTTTTTTCTTGGGGGGGGGGGGGAATAAAGGTGTAGCCATTATATTATAGGTACTATGTAAGTTCAGGTTTATTTCAGTATTTATTTTGTCTCATTCACCATACTATTTAAGATTTGACTATTAAATGTTTAATTCAATTTATCAATTTATAAATGTATACATTATGATTTTTAAAGTAAATAGTAATTATCAATTATAATACATTTTAACAGTAGTGGATCCCAGACATACTTTTCAAGTGTAGAAAGATATAATTTTACCATCCATAAACTTATATAAGTTCCTAAAATCTAAATATAATATCCTTTTAAATGTTCAGTTAAAATAACTGACCTATATACTCGTATTTGTTCTATATTATATCTATACTATATTATTCTAATCTAATGAAATATTCATAATAAGCATAATAATACTCATTAAAATTAATAAAATTATCAGAATGTAAGAGTTAAAACCAACGTAGAACTATATTTATTGATTAATTATTTGTGAATTATGGTCAATATCGACATTTTGTCAATGTCAACAAGCTATTCATATCAGGGATTATAAGCTGTCATTGGACACATTAGAACAAACATAGTGCCTATAATTAATTGTGATTTTTCGTACTACACACTTTTTAGTATAGCGTCTAAACACATGTGAAGCTAACCCTTTTTACTTTAAATACATAACACAAATTGAAATTTGTTATTAATTAGAACAGAATGAATAGTGTCACAAATTAGTCGTTACATACTTTATTATTTTATACTACAATTACTACCCATAATGAAATTTAGTATTACACACACACCGACCACACAATGAAGCATAACATTACACGCATAACTAGTCACTGGTGCTTTGAACCACTGCTACATAGACTATAAACAAGAAACGTATAATGTATATCACATATATTTTTTTTCACTTTAAATGTTTATTTGAATTTTTAGACTTTTTTATTAAAATATTTTGGAAAAACGCAGTAGTCTTGTGACGAATGTTTGTATTTTTCGTTCGTATAGTAATAATAATATAATCCAGTCGTATATTTTTTTAGTGGCCAATATCTGGTATAAAATATAAACGTGGCTTTATTATTTCAATAAGGTCGCGTTGCTCGTCAATAAACCTTCTGCACGATGCCTCTCATTTCGTCTTATTACTTGTCGTAAACCCAGGAAATTGAAGAGTCTATAGTTTTTTTGTTTGCTCATCGGTTGTACAAATGATGACGTCTACGCCATTTACCTATTCAAGATTATTAGTTAACTCATTTTACTGTCTATTTTTATTATTTATTTGTGTCACTCTTGTCAACGTTATAAATGCATTCTTGAATTTCAGCTTACATGGCAAATTCGTAAGGTATAGGTACACGATTTTTCATAGGGGCCAAAATACGTAAGGTTTATTATCTGATGGTATTATGAATCATGGAAGTCCCCACAAGTTAAAATTTGAATTATAACCATTCGGGAAAAAGATCTTTTGCTTAAATATAATTTCTCGCTGTTATATTATTATCTTACACAGTGTGATATTTTAATAATATACATAGCTATAATATAATATAATATCTCATAATACACACCGCACTGGCATAATTTGGTGATGTTTGTAGGGGGGGGGGAGATTGATATATTTCCCCCCGATCAAAAAAAAATTTGGGTTTCATCATAAAAACCTCTCGGTACAACCACAGTGATCTGTAATCTGTAAGTAAATGTAAAATTCATGCCCACATTAAAATTAAAAATTATATATTATTTAATTAAGTTTTAAAATGTACTTTTTTCGAATAGGTTTGTGGAATAATCTTTGTAGGCGTAAATTACTCAAAAGGTTTAAACTTTCAAACTAAGTCCCACTGGAAAATTGCTAAATTCTGATTGCACTCAACTCGTGGATTTCCACAAATATGTAAATAAAGGTTTCCGAAAAAAATCCACAAAAATCGAATAAGACCTAAATTTCATATTGTTATGCCGTATTTAATTAGGTATTAAATAGATATATTTTGTGCAATATTGTAATAATGATTAGGGTTTATATTATCTTAGTTATGTACAGCCACCACAGGGGATTTGGGTTTTTATGGGTTGTTTCTATAAAATATACTATATTATTAAATAAGTACTTAAACTTAAACATAGTTAAGTCATGGAGACACCCAAATTCCTCCACCTTCCCCACCCCCGTAATTAAACCACTGTCGACTAAAATTTTAAATCGATATAAAAACTAAAAATAATGACAAATATAATCATAACAATATAATTTGATCGTAACAACATTATTAGACACACACATATTATAATATACCTACTCGACAAAATATATTCCAATAATTATCGTTGGTTAATTTGTTTTTGTCCTTGTGCATTAAATAGAGCGTGCGCTAATTATTACCGAAGCTCCATCCGGTGGTTCTATTACTTACGTAAATAAATACTACGATAATCGTCGTGGGGTGATGGTTGGGTGATGTGTGGAGCGGGTGCCGGTTATAAGTCGGATGTATGGAACCTGCAGCATCAGATATCCGCAAGCGAGCATCAACATGACAAACGTGTGGCAGTTGCCTTAGGGAGGAAGACAATCGCAGCAGAGGATACACGGTGTAAATCACAATGCGATGGGTCTTCGCGTAGACGGGGAAATACGGTATACCTATATTATAATATATATATATCGTAAATAATGTATAGGTATAAATAGGGTGATCCGTTTTCATGGTTACGATAATTTTAGACTTTAGACTGAGCGATAAATGTATTGATTTTACAATGATGCGTGTTATTTTATTCTTGTGTTTGTTATTTAGTGATAACTTATCACTTTGTGGAACAGTAAAAATGCTACGATTTTCAACAGTGAAGGTGGTTTTTGGTAGCAAATCAAATCTAGTTAGTACTTTAAGAGGGCTAAAGTAAAAATTCTAAGTACTTTTTTTTCAAAATAATTGGGAAAAAAAATAATTTTTACACAAAAACACTTTGACATAATCTGCTATTATGTTTTTTTTTGGCGTGATTAAAAAAAAATTACCGTGGATATTATAAATTTCCACCAAATGTTTATATTATAATTTTCCATACGAATTCAACATAAGTCATGACATCGGAGAAAGCCTAGGTCCAAATCCAGAAACAGAAACTAACATAATCGATTCCTTAAAAAATCACAAATATTAAAATTATTATAAGATAACAACAATATGTGTGGAATGTGTATGCTATGTACATGTTCCTATTTATAAAAATCAAATCGTTAATAAAAATATGTATTTTATTTTATAATGTATATAATTAATTAATTTTTTTTAATAATTAATTAATATCTATCTATATCTAGGTATATACTACTTTATAAAATTAAGTCGCTTTTTTTTGTCCGGGCTAATCTCCGAAACTACTTATTCAATCGTCGTGCAATTTTTTTTAAATTAAAGAGGACATCACAGAGAAGGTTTAAGGCAAAAAATTAGTTCGATTAAGTTAATAAATAATTAGTTATTATTAATTAAAATAAACGTGTAAATATCGAATATTAATCGATTACATCAATTTAAATATTATTGAATGTTTCATAATTACCATGGAAACCAAATAAATAAATCTATATATATAAAAATGAATGTATGTGTGTGTGTGTGTCCATATTACCATGGTTACCAAGGTTGCCATGGTTACTAAGGTTACCAAGATTTCATAATAATTATTATTATTTATTTCAATATAACTGAATTCAATTGCAACTATTATAAGAATTGCAACTATTAAAAGTTAATTTTTTATTCCCAACAACAAACGATCGATAAATAGTCCCGCAGTTCAAGCACTCAAGAAGCGGGAAACACGAGCCGCGGAAACAGACGGGCAAAGAGAAGCCAGATTGAGGACCAACCGAGAACGGCAGTCCCGGGCCCGCTCATCGGAGACTGACGAGCAAAGAGAAGCCAGATTGAGGACCAACCGAGAACGGCAGTCCCGGGCCCGCTCATCGGAGACTGACGAGCAAAGAGAAGCCAGATTGAGGACCAACCGAGAACGGCAGTCCTGGGCCCGCTCATCGGAGACTGCCGAGCAAAGAGAAACCAGATTGAGGACCAACCGAGAACGGAAGTCCCGGGCCCGCTCATCCGAGACAGATGAGCACCGAGATGCAAGATTGGGGACCATGCGAGTAATGGGTGCTCGATCCAGACGAACCACCGAATTGAACCTTTGTGCACTACACTATGATGCCGATATTAATTACAGCACACACTCAAGCGTGGCCATCGGAATAATGGATGTACTCTGCATTTATTGTAGAGCATTTAAGTTTAAGAATGAAGCACCAGGAATGTGCTGTGCTCGGGGTAAGGTAAATTTGCCAGCCTTGCATGCACCACCCGAACCATTATCAACGTTGGTGGCAGGCGATACGAGCATTTCGAAACATTTTTTAACAAATATCCGTCGTTACAATTCGTGTTTCCAAATGTGTGTGGCCTAAATTTGGTAAATCCATGCTTCTCCCATGGACAGCTGTATGTTGCCTGCTCCCGCGTCGGGAGCCCGAATGATTTATATGTGTACGCACCAGATGGTTATACGAAAAATATTGTGTATCACAATGCACTTATGTAGATGGCAAGCATAAACCATTAAAGAACCATTAAAAATGCTTTTTTAATTTTTTAACAAATTTAGGTTAAAAAAGGTTTAGAGATTAATAAAATCACTAAAATACATATAGAGTAGGTATTTTTAATGGGCAACGAGGTGCACGAGGTCAGCTAGTAAATAATAAAAATAGAAAAAAGGAGGGGTACTTGAATGGTTTAGATTCTCAACCCGGGGATGTGCTATCAAACAGGGATTTTGAGATTTACGATGGACACTTTGGTTTTTAAATCGTTGCTATTGGTTATAGGAAAAATAATTAGTAGAAATAAGAATTTATTATTCCTATTGGTTGCCAAAGGTTAATCGGGCAGATCAGGTAAAAGCATGCATATCAAATCGAATTTTTGCACATACAGCCGCTCATCATCGTTGTCCGCGATCCGACGTAGTCGGATTGCCTACCAGGGTGGCTGAGTTGCACCTACTGCAGCGAGTTACACACAAAATGAGTTAAACAATCACAAGTCTTTTAATAGTTGTCATAGTTGACGAGCAACAAAGTGCGCGGGATCGGCTAGTACAATATAATATAAAATACATATTTTAAATATATATATATATTATATATATATATTGGCATATATTTTTAATATTAATAGAATTACACTATAAGTATTAATATAATTATTATTACTTCTAAAATTAGTTTTTTATTGTTTCTACTGTGAGTATACTAATAGTATATATTTATTATTATCCAACTTTGACTTGTGTCCGCATGCATAATCAATTCGTGTGACACATAAGACATTGTTTAACTTTTTTAATAATTAATTAATTTTTTTTATAAATTAATATAACGCTAATGGTCCCTAGTAGTCAAAGCGGAAATTTTGTAAATTTTAAGATCAATAAAAAAAAAAAAAATTTTCCATACATTTTCTATAGGTACATGATATAGTTTTATTATTACGATATTTATAGGCATGTGAAATGTTCATGTTTTTTTTTTCAATAATTTTTCACAGTCAATTTTAGTTTGGTTAACAAATTTGAAATTTAATACAAGTTCTTCTTAAGTTGTTATTAATAGAATTAAAAAAAAAAAGTTGACTGTAAAAAATAATGTTTTTATGAACGTTTGCAAAATCGAAAAATGTTAAAATGATTATGTAGTTATACAATAAGCTCATACTGGAATAAAAAAAATTAAAAAAATATAACAAAATTTTTTTGTATTCACATTTTAAGATCAAATTTTGATGTCATAGGATATTTAATCGAATATTAACAATTTTAGTTAATTTGTTGTACTTAATTCAAATATATTTTGAGTGGGCTTTTTAAATTTTTACGTACTAGTATCACAATATTTTCAAATCACAGTGACATCTTCAATACATTAAAATCAATAATTGTATGCTATTGTATATTTATACCGCTTTTTTCGTCAAATATTATGATAAACTATATCGCCATCCTAAATGACGTTATGCAGTGATCTATGACAAATGGATCATTGTAAAAGTATTATTTAAATGACAACGAAATGATATATTGTAACACTTATACGCCCTAAGCACAATAGCCATCGATTTCTATGGTTCATAATATTTTGGTAAAACGTTACACACATTATGATCTTAATATAGAGTGCATGGCACAGCTCGCAAATACGAAAAGGACAGTGAACCTTAGTGTTTATATAATATACACATACACATATAGCGTGATAATGGAACTCATCGTATAGTCTTGTTTAATGGTGGAATCGAGATTATAAAAAAAACCATTTATAATACCCGCGAAGACTATACTAATAGGTACAATAATTATAAGCATATTACGAATGTAATAAGAACTGTGTTAAGAACTTTGACGGCTGTATAGTGTTCGACGGTGTTTGACGCTAAGAGCTGTTTATCGGTTATAAATAGTATATAATACTAGATATTATACCCATATACTTATTGAAAGACTTTCTATAAGTCTACGATTATACCAGTAGATTTGGTTGACAGATAATCTAATCCGACCGTGAAAATAATTAAGAAATGTGCAGGAAAATCGGAAAGTAATAAAAATAAATGATAGTGCCTTACCTACAGTAGTATAACTATACAAGAGTTTTTATTATTTTCGCTTTTTTTATTTTTCGTGGTGCTAATATTTTTTTTCTTCACGTTTTCCTTATCTAATTGTGTTAAGAATAACCATAAAATGTAATTTTAATATAATTTAATTATGTTTTTACGAGTTAAAATATGTAGTATAAAAATTATTTTATATTATTATTTTTTTCTTACAGTATCGACATTTTTTTAGCAATAAAAAAAAATTATAATACATTGGTATTAAGTTATTAATATTTTAGAATCGTGTAGAAATAAACTAGTTTATGATTTATATTTACAAGGTAGGGACGTATGATATTATTTAGATACAATCGATGGAAATAATGCAATATTTTGTTTCATCGGAATAATAATAAAAGTTAGTTCCACATTAATAAAAAATATGTTGGTTTAATTTTATAAATTCAACCCAATCGGTTTTGCATTTAGTGAAATTGGGAATCGCAAATAAATATAATGTATTCTTATGCCAATAAAAAAAAAAAAAAAAAATATTATGTACAAATGTTAATTCATTTTTTTTATTTTTAAATTAATATGCATAAAAAAAACTGCGATGCTATTTTACTATAGTTCTTTATTGGTACTTTAAATTTAATTTTGTATCCATCAGAATCTAAATAATATAGTTGTTTAGATTATTTCGGGACGTAATTGAGTTCATGACGATGAACGTTTGGTTACAGGAAAACTCTTTTACTGTGGAATTTAAAGTTACGTCATTAAAATTTGAAATTAATAAAAACGTATAATTTCTAATTGAAACTATTATATGGAGAAAATTAATTAATATTTTGTAATATCACTTGAAGTCTGTTACAAATTATTTACATTAAGCATATTGTAATGTTGGTAAATTAAAATCATTTAACCCTAGAGTATAATAATATTATGTTTAATATATAAAGGTACACTAGTTATAAAGAGCAAACGGTGTCATACATATAATACCATAATATTGAATAATTGAATCATATTATGCAGTCTGCTATCCGACGTACGTTTTCAAAACTTGTATACTTAGCTAGTTATAATTTCTCAAAATTGTTTTTGTTTAAAACCGTTTATAATGATATAGTACATTATCTGACTAATTGTAGCTGCCAGATAGTGTAACTCAGGACTAAGGTAATATTTTTATCGTGGTTAGCATAGTAATAATACAAATATTTTGTTTGCTATACGAGAATGACAACGAAATTAAATTATAATTCTTAGATCCCTATTATGGGACCTTTTATTTTACATTCTCCTCGACTTCGGCGGACATTTTCTACCTAACGTATATTTTTTTCTTTAATTTTTTATCACAGAAATGATTAATCATATAATATACGTTTATGAAATAAAAAAAATGAAAAAACAGTTTAGTTCTTCGTTTAAATTTATTGGTTTTGCTATCACTCTTCAGCATCTTCAAATAATCGTATGTTTAATTAAATCACACAGTTTTTGAATTGAGAGTTGAATTCACGCATTATTATATAGTTTGTAAGTTGTTAAAATATTTGATTTCGGAAAAAAAAAACATCTCCAGATCTTATGAAAAAATGAAGGTGTATTAATGCTCATTGGGGGCAAACATATTTTAACAAAAAAATTTAAATGTTTAATTTGTTATTATTGTATTGTGATAAATACTCTTCTCGTCTTCGTTAACTAAATAAAAATGTAGAACATAAAAAACCTACTCGTATTAATGCTTGACTTTCGTTTGGTTCTTATATCGTCAAATATTGTTTACATATTATGCGTTACTTTGCTTAATAGTTAGGTATTTACTATAGGAACGTTATACTTATACGACTGTAATCATTGTTAATCTTATTTTTGGCAGGGTTGATCAAAAAATATATTGGTGGAAGTTATTGTTTTGAATTTAAGAACTTCATGGCAGGGATCATTTGGTGGTGAAATTCATGAATTTATTTTATCGCTACGAATGTGGTGTCAAGAAAATCGCAAAAATATCGTGGAAATTAAAATCTAGAATATCGATTGCCCGATGTTGGTCCATATTTATCGTGTTTCGTTGGCTGTGGGGCGAATAGGCATCGTGGACGGATTGGGTGTGCGGTGAAAAATAATTATTTGAAAGCCATCAGCCACGCATCGCGTTTGGCCATAAAGCCGTTTTCGAAAGGTTAATGAAGAATTATTTTATATCAACTCTCAGGGGGTCGTAGTGAAAAAATAAATAAATATTTTTATGCGCGTTATAAATTCGTTTACATTTTTATCGTCATAATCCGGTTAGATATTTCACATTTGACGTGTATGCATTATTATTATGTAATATCACTAATTAAATTCCGTCACTTGTTCAAAATTGAAATCAATTTGATTAACCTTAATTTTAGATTTCAGCATTTTGTTTTTTTTATTTTTGTTTTCGTAGTATCTAAACGGTTTACGTTATGATTTTATTTTTTAATAGTACTACCTGCAGTTATTTTTTCAATTAACTAAATCTATTACATAAGAATTAAAAATATAATAACACTAGAGTTGTAGGCGGAACTGTCAGGGATCCAAAGGTTAGGTATACAATATGTCAAATATTAAAAAAAATACATTTTATATGCCATCTTGAATTTAATACAAAATTAACCTGTTAAGTTTTTGTGAACTAAATAAGCACTGCTAAGCCAACAATTCACTTTGGAAGCCTTCCAAATAATAAATTCTCGTAAGTGACTCATCTAGTTATGAAACAAATCGTTTACCCACCTACCAAACATTTTTTAGGCCTATGGTCAGTTATAATCCCTACATTTTAGCAGACGTCCAGTAAACAGGTTAGATTTATTGAAGAAATCAGACGGTGAAAGTTTCAATTTAGTGGAAGACATCAGAAGTGATTTAACTAATAACTAACACCAAAAGTTGACATCAAAAATTCAACAGTTATCTTTATAGATTTAAACTATTACGTGTTTTATAGACTCTTAGAAAATATAAATCAACAAGTTTTTTGTTAGTTACCTAAGAAGTAGTTTGAACCTTTCAGCAACAGCAGTTCAACTTGTAACGAAACAAGATGTTATATTCATAATAAAACTTCACTGTACTATCAAGCGAAAGGTAAATTGGAAGTCCACTAGCACAAAACTCCACGAAATCAAAAATGACGTTCTCATTGGGCCACAACCCACAGATCTTCCAAGAAAGTTTGAAGTCAGTCTAACCAGACTTAGGAATGGGCACACGAAACTCTCTTACAATTATTTGATAGCAAGAATGACCCCCCAATATGCTCATCATGTGGCACTAGTCTAACCATCAAACACATAATGACAGAATACCACTCATACTCCGAAGCAAGATCCTATTCAAAACTTCCGGAACACCTGTCAGAATCGCTCAGCTACAACAGAACCTCACTCGCCAAAACCATCAAATTCATAAAAAAATCAAACCTTCAAAACCTACAATAAAACTTTTATAAATATAAATATGTACATAAACTATAGGAATCATAAAAAAAATATCTCAAATGTAAAAAAAAAATGTATTTATACCCATTGGCCTATGTAATCATATATATAAAAAAAAAAAGTTTTTTGTTAGGATAAGTTAATTCAAAATAACATGGATACAATTGAAAAGTGACCATTTCCACTTTATAATATATTAATATACCTTATAGCCATATGATGAAATCGCAATTACCCTGAATATTAAAATATATTATACCTAATTTATAATTATGTGAACAAAATGTTTTAATGTTTAGTTACTACAGCGATTTTTATTTATAATATTTAGTTTTACGAAGTGTAAAGATGTTTATTCAAAATCTATACAGTCTTTAACTATTATTTTTCAAAAAGTTTTATTTTTTTATGAATTTTACGAGTTGACGCCACTCAGTGGTTATTGATAATGACACATATTATAATATATTTCATTGTATAATATACAATCTACAAAGAAACTCTTTTAAACAATTATTATGTCAAAGTGTATTCAGTTTTTTTTAAATTATATTTTTGAATAATGTATAAAACAAAAAGCAATTTCCATATTTTTTATATTGTACTTGTATTTTTAGTCTTATATTTATTGGTGAAACAACCAATGCTTTTAATTTCATAATCAAAAGAAAAATACTGTTTTATGATTTAATAGAGATAAAAAATTCACTCGTTAAATATTCAATAATATCTATATATTCATCAGTAAAATATCTTTATAACAGCCCGCTGTAAGACGGATTCTCTTTCCAACGGAATATAACAACAGTCGCATATAATCTAAATAGTGTATATTTTAGTCTCCCTGTAACGGAAACTTCTTTATAACGGAAAAGTCAGTTGGCATCGAGCGATTCCGTTATAAAGAGGATTTACTGTAATAGTTTCGTCAACGTCCAAGGGGCTGAAAAATATCAGGGTTAAACATAAAATAACATTAGAATCGTAGAGTGAGTATTTTAGATTATATGAAAAGAATGAAGGTAAGTAGCTACTTCATTAAAAGTAAAAAGTTTTCAAAATAACGACTTTTAGCCGTTAAAAAAATTGCCCTGAATTTTACCGTAGTGTTCGGAAAATGTTGGTAAATTTTTTTCGACCCGTATATACGTTTATAATAATACTTTGTTTCATTCGTTCCCGTCGCCAGCGGTGTATCCGAGTTGTGCAACGTCATAGAAACTTGTCGGTTTGGTCGTCATTGGTTTTTTATACTCTTCGTTGTACAGCTTGAACCTCACGGGAGACGGAATAAGGACGAATCGCGGGCACGTCGTATAAAATATTGATCACATCGGTTCGTCGAAGAATAGTTTATGGTCGCAATAAACACAATTATGTGCGTGCGAGTAATCTAGCCATAACGCTTTCGGGGTATGCAAAAAGGGCCCGGCGGTACGTTGTTCACTGACGGACATAAATAAAAAATTATATTCACCCATAAGCCCCTAGCAAAATAGTCGTAAGCATGACACCCCGCGCGCACTCACTACCCCCTGACCCGGCCACCCGGGTATGGCCTGTTACACGCGCGATTACGCTTTTGCAAATTTATTGCGCCCATACGCGATATGAGCTGATTAAGGATCATCCTTAAAGGTGCAATGCGCATGTCAGTCCTATAAATTTGGATTTACCGTACACTAGCCAGTGCGTAAAAAGCGATGTTTTCGGTCCACTCCCGCGTCACCGAGTTTATTAATTCATTATTTTTTCGTAAAATGTTTCTATCTCAATGGGTTCAACCCGCAAGACGAGCCCTTATTCGTTAGTTCAGAATCAAGAGCGCAACATGTTTGAGCACATTTTCCCAAAACAGAACATTTTTGGTCGTAAATCCATACAACGTTGGGCGGAATATTTCCTCTTTTTAATGGCGCGTTGGGCACATATATTTGTGTATTACACTAATTCCGAGCCCTTTAGCGTTACCTAGAAGTCACCTCGAGGAGCTTGCCTCAATAGTCTTCCAAAAATATTTGAAGATTTTTTTTTATTTTTAAACCGTTTTAGTTTTATTTTTATTTTTAATTTCCGATCTATTCTAATAATTTTTATTTGGTTAATTATTTTTTCTGTCTCAAAATATTGTCCTAATTTTTATATGTATTCTTTATTCATTTTATATTTCATTTATACATTTTCTTTCTTTTAGATAAGTATCCCAACGTTTCAGTACACATTTTAATATTTCTTCGGTTTCTCTCCTTAATTTATTTGTTATTTTTCTTCTCAAACATGCACAGTGTAAATTTGTAAGGAAAATTGCGGTGGTTAGGTTAGGTTAGAAATGTACCATCTCCAAATACATAGTCTGATTTAGTCGGTAATTTTAAATTAAAAGTTTAAGTACAAATCGCAATGCTATTATCAGTTGTGTTACTCATGTATTGTTCACAAAATATGTGTTTTTATAAATGAGCCCAAACGTGTTCTCAAGTTTGAGGTAAATTGTTCATACTGCACACAAATGTATTACACCCAGAACAAAATTCTCGTAGCAGTATAGAGGTCATTTAAAAATTAATACACCTTACAGGTCTTGACGTACATGAAGTTGGCTCCCCAAATTCTGGATAACTCTTTAAATAAGTTACAAGGTTATTTGCGAGTTTCAATTATAGAGTATTGATAATTAAACATAATATCTATTCATATATAAAAAAAAAATAAAACTATTTAGCACCATTTGGTTAAGATGTCACATGTATTTTTATATTTATTACTCAGAAGTGATATGGATTGATTTGTTTTATTTTCGTAACGAACTCAGTTTGAGCATAATATGATGGACGATGGTGTTGTCGGTATATGGTCACGACTCACGACACTAATGGTTCAGTCATCCAGGACCTTTTTTCTTTAACAATTTACAGCTAGCTTTGGGTTTACCTGCAAGAACCATTTGCCTAAAATTAAAAAAAAATAGTACCTATCCTTTACTATTTTCATCCAATGAAATAAGAAATTTAATTATAAGTTGATTATATAAAATAGTTTAAACCATTAATTAAATAAATAGGTTTTACAGGGTTTAATCTAATAATATATTATAGTGCTATAGTGAAATGTTTTAACTTATAATTAAAATAAAAAGACTAATTAAATTCTTGGTAGTGAGGTCAGCATGTAATTTTATTGCTTTACCGATATAAACATAGGTAATAATAGTAATAGGTACCCTAAAAGGATTTTTTTTTTTTTTAAAGTCAAACCGCACAAACGTGGCATACTAATATGTTATATACTATTAAATTTAAAAAGCAATATTATCGGTTTAATTTATATTCATAAACATAAATAATATATGTAATATGTATATTTTAGTATTAATATAGATATGTTTAGTACCTACAGGTCGTACAACTTTCATTGTTAAATAATTTACTTTTGGTCCAATAAATTTAAATTACTTAAAATATTAATAATATTTGCTGAGAATTAACTGTTTATAGTATCGGAAATATCACAATAGTATAATGGGTTTTTTTAAATTTAATGTTAAAGAAAATTCTTCCATTTTTCGGCCACAGCCAACCAACGCGTGTTCGGATTATGATAGAAATAGAAGCAACCAGCTATAATATTTCTATTCTCTCCGACATTTTAACGAGGGCCTTATTGTGGAGCAAGACACTTTTACCATGTAAATACTTTTGTTTTAATCTAATCTTGATCTAATAAAATAATATAAAATATTCTAAATTAATAACTAAGATTTTAATTACTAGATTACACGGTAGATTACAGATAACACGGTTATGTATTAATGTTTTATATACTTGACACAAATCCAAAATGTTTTTCAAGAAAACAGATTAATGAATAACCTGGGAAGTCACTTTTCTCTGACTATAATAGATATTGAGTATAAGTAACTTTACATTAAATTTTCAAATCATAAATATAAAACATAATTTACCTAACCTAACCTAAGGGCTAGGAATGAGAAAATTCATAAGACAGAAACAATTACTGATACATATAAATGACAGAACAAAAATACGTTATCGTGTAATTGGTTGCGTTATATTATTATATATATATATACATAATAGTAGTTGTTTATGTGTGAGACGTGAACGGCTCCGATGGATTGTTACAGAACCACAGAATGTTCATCAAAATATCACCTATCTAGGTACTGAAAAAAGAGAATAATAAATAATTATAATAATACGGAGGTACACCATTATATTGTAAATATCGAACATGTAACTAGATACAAGTACTTGATGGTCTTTAGCAAAATCAGTGCGGACCTAGAGTTCAGGAGAAGGGGGGGGGAGGGTCAGCTGCACAATAGATTTTTATTTCGTTATTGTGTGGCCTCCATTTCACAAATTTGAATATTATACTTATTATGACTTGACAAAATATTTATTTTTTTTATAATAGCTGTTAAAATAGATAGTTTTTATTTATTCATTATTATATTTGCAGGACGCGAAAGTTCTTAATATTAATTGTTTTTATGTAAGTTTTTTTTTTTATTGAATTTGAGCCTGGTTACTTGTAGAGATTACGGTTGGTAGGGTTGGTAAGGGTACGGTAGGTTAACAGGACGTGTGTGTGTGGTAAGGTTTTTGCCATTACGAACTCGGGTGTTCACTCATCCGGGGATTAGTGGCAGTGGACGTTACTTACTCTCAATTATGTTTCGTGACTCATTGCTAATAAAATATAATATATTATGTGTATATTTATTAAAAACGCAGGCATGAAAAAAATGTGTTTAAAAGATATTAATATTGTAACACGGCGATTTGGATAGGCAATTTAGCTACAACGTTCATGCGACAATAATATTGTTGTTCCATAATATTTATAATATTATTTCGTTTCATCACATACCTTATATTTGATTGAGTTTTGATACAACTATTATTTTTTTACCATAAATGAGTAAATACAGTTTTAGGCATCTAAGAATAAAATACTTGGCAATAGTTTTCATTATTTTGTGGAAAAATTGTAATTTAATTTAAAATAGTACACATACCGAATAGCGTTTAACGTTAGGGAAGGTTTATTATTTTATGTTCATTAAATTGCATTTGTATCCTAATATTAGTATAAACTACTACTATAATTACCTCTTTTGAACGCACTTTTTGGCACCGTCATCTCTTTCACGACCACACCTTTGATTACGGTAGCACGCTTGTCAACTATTTTTCCCGCGGACGACTGACTACTGTATGGACACCTGTATACCCGAATCACGACTTCCCTGATTACACCGAACACAAACATTGGCTGTTTACAAGTTTATTTCTATGTACCTGTTTAGTGTTTACCTAAATCGAATCCGATTAATTGATTCTGGGGTAATTGAGATCTATGTTTGAGTTAATTTCCTTTTTGTTGTAAATCAGACAAATTAGGAAAAATAAGTGTTTATGAGAAAAATGATGCATAACTATAAGTATAACCAAAACCTTAATGGTTGATACAAATCTTTTGAAAACGAAGTGCTTTTAAATTTTTACCTAACCCTCAATAGACCTATAGTATATGAAAAAATCCATCTATGACGAGGATTGACAACATTTAATAAGTAAGTAAAACTTACTTTTAAATTCATAATAGCATGATAAATTAAAATAATATAATAACGATTGATCAAGTTTAATAACAAAAATAAAACGTAGGTAGTGGTTTCCTGTGCTGTTTTTCGGCAGTTGTTAATAGGCTGAAGTTTGGGAATAAATTCATACGTCCTCAAAATTAATTAGTACTTGAAATAATTCTCGGGAATCAATTCACCCGCAGTGCACAAACTGATAGTTACTAGAGATAGGTAGTTGTTAAACATACCATTATGCAAATAAGTATTAATAGTGTTACATGTTTTTTTGCCTTTTACTTTGTTTCAGAATCAATTCATGTGTGTTTTTAGACGCGTATATTATATAGGTTTATTTTACTAACAAATCTAATTGTTCAAAAAAAAGAAAACCAAAACAAACCCCGTATATTTCTTATACCCTAAGAGTGTAATATATTTCAATCTCAATATTGATAATAATATTTCATATCGTTTTGATGCATCTGTACTCTGTAGGCGTATTTTGTTTTCCATGAAAGCTAACAGTTAAAATGAACCAAGAACCTTTTGAATTTATTGGTATCGGTTTCGGTACTGGTTCTCCAAAAATAAAATAACTGTTCCGGTTCTAATCTGGTTTTTTGATAAAAATAAATAAAGGTATCGATTCCAAATAATTTAGGTACCGAAATGCATAATAGTTTTAAATAGCTATTCTGAATGCGGGTTTTGTATAGGTATATAGTTAATATAGTATGAGAAATATTAGAAAACTCATATGATAATACATAGTTTATACACAAAATAGTAATACCATTAAATAAATTATGATGAATAAAATTATTTTTGAACACTATTTTTGAACAGACACGCGAATTATTTCTGACTTAAAATTTCAAATCACGATTATCACAGACCTCTTACAAGATGCTTATAATTATATAATCGAGAATTTACGTGTTTACACAGTTCTGCACCAACTCGCCAAAATTTCAATGTTTATTTCCTGATTAAATTTTATCACCTTATACGGTTTGAATACAAAGTACGTTACACATTTTGTATATTATATGTGTATAACTTTATTAAAATACTGTATAATGGTTTGGGCGAGTAGCAAAAACTAGTTCGTGTAAACATTCACGTGTAATATGTTATTGTCATTCGCGTTATAATGTTTGCGACATGAGTTTTTCTACATATCCGTTACGATAAAACCACGATTTATACGTTTCGAGATACCCATCTAGTGCAGTTTGGGAGGGAAGGGTGGGCTAAGCACTTCCGAAAACCTCCTAAACCCTCACGAGATACCTGGAAAAATCTATTGTAAAACGTCTTCCCAAAATTATAAGAAGTATGCACATTTATATAATATGCATTTTGTTCTCACTCCAAAAGTAATATATATTATATATAATATATATACATTTTATACTCAGTGTCTCAGTGGTGGATTTAGCCATTGTTCAACGGCACATTTCAATAAGGGCCCTCTCTATCTTGTATTGTCTCACTTTCGAGGGCCCCAATTCTATTTTGTGGTTCTTTAGGGAATATAATGTGTACTATCTGATCGTTTTTCTTTTTTTTTTACTGTACACTAATCAGTGCCTCTTTTCTGATGAGCTCATTGAGAACCAATTAAATTCAATTTAGTTCCACCAGTTGAGACTGATTATACCTATCACTGCATACGAAAAGATCATTAAATGGTAAATTAGTCGGTAGTTAATTATTTAATATTATATAATTTTTTAACTCTAAAAGTTTGAAATCAATATGGGGAAAATACAAGCTATCTCTTTTTTTTTTTATTAGGCACCACATAAGTTATGTAATGATTTTGTAACTTTAAATTTCTCTTTATTGTAGCTACAACTAGTTGATTTAAAAAAAATAAAAATAATTGAAACTTTTTGGTTTTTAATGTACCCTTAACAATATTAGTTAAAGCCCGTATCTGATGCTCCTATTTACCTGTGTGTCACACATTGTTCTTGTAAGATATTAAAAATATATTATGCATGTTTCAGTAAAACAGAGGTGAGAATACGAACAAGCGATGGTTATGTTCAGATAATAATTCAACCAGATATCCAATATTTAAAAGTTGAAAGTTTTATTATTTGAAAAATATCTAATATATTATATTCGCCTGTTATTATCAATAGGTAGTTCGTTTTTGATACTAAATTACCAAACAATATATTTTATATTTTTGTTGTATTGCCATTTATTTGTTGCCACTTCACATCAGTGTTATACTTTACTACAACGCAAATCAAAATAGTTTCACACAGGTACTTTATGTTTTTCTAAATATCTCGTCGTCTCGACGGTACTTTGAGTGGGAATTTTTTTTCTTTTTTTCCTAATATAGTTTCTCCCTAAAAGCATTCTCCATCTAGAAACGTTTTTGATTAGATTATTGCACAAGCTATTACATCCATCTGGATAAGCATGAAATAAGTACATTTATTACTTATATACAACGTTTTCCGTTCTAAGCTAAACAAATTAAGATAATTTACTTTATTGAATTAATATTACGAATTTATAGTTTATAAACATAGAAGGTTGATAATACACACTTATACGTTAGAGTGTTCCTTAATTTTAAGGTACACGTCTTATGTCCTAACACTTTCCAGGATTAAGCGATAGCATTTTAAAGTTAACTTTATTAAAATTAATTTGACCTATCTAAATAATAATTAAACATGTTATGAGTAACACAAATAAAACTAATAAAAATAAACTACAAATATCAACAATAACAGTAGACATTTAGGTATATTTAAAACAATTCAAAAACTACCGATATATTTAAACAATAATATTCACAGAGATTTATAAACCTAATATATTATATTCACATAACCCCTTGAGTCTGTAAATATTTGAATTGTTTGTGAACCTGAAAAAAAAACAGTATCCTGATTCCCGTTTTCATCTATACTCGTCTTGTTTTTGTTTTCCAGACTCGGTGTTACTGTGTTAGCATTATATGATCGTATAATAACTTAAACGCAGTATTTCATCGGGCAACGTGTACGATGAAAAATAACAGCCTGGCAAGTTTGAAAATCATTAACTTATTATGGAGATCGAGGGTTATTATAGTAGGTACACGTCGTATATTGTCATAATAATATACGACGGCAATTACGGTTGCAGACAACCGACTCCTTGTGGCAACACCGATGACTACGACACGCATAATGTGCCCGAAATAACGATATTAATTAAAACAGATTAATATGTGCGCCGCACGTCCGTAGAGTGTTACCGTCACGAATACGCGTATATCGATGGTTTTCAAAAGTTTCCAGATCCTCGAGCCGTAAAATATAAATGATATAGGTGCCCCCTACGCTCGGTGCTTCATAACATTATGTATTACGATCGCGTTGGTTTTAATAATAGACGAACGCCGGTTTAGCAATTAACTGCTCGTCACAAGGAGACTACGTGTCCTTACACTCGTGTGGGTATACACCCCAAGTGGTGGCGGCACACCCTGCAGGGACAGAAACCATAATGATTATTTCCGTCCGGGTTTCGGTTTGGTCCTAAGAAAAACAAAAATTTCCGAATGACAGTGTGACAAGACGTCCTGTTATTGACTTGCAGTCGATATCGATTATCAACTGCAGGTGTCCCTCTGTTTGTTGAGACCATATTAAAATGTATCGACTTTTGCTTAACTAACTCTTTATTTATTCCATTTTTCGTACCAAAATGATCCTTAATCTTTCATAGTTTGTAATATTACGATATAAGGTATGTGCACTGGTCGTATACATTGCATATATGTTACATGCACCTATAACTCATTATTTATAATAATAATATAACAGTAGGTGCATAGAAGTTTTAATTAACCAAAGCTCAAGTTTTATTTATTTTTGATACTAATAGTAGGTAGGTGTTTTATTATATTTTTATTGACGATCAGCTCTCACGTGATTGTTTACGACCATTTCAACAATTCATTTTTTTTCTTTCGTTCCTTTTTTTCAATCAATTTTGTCTTTCAAAGAAATACAAAGTGAGAAAAATGGTTTAAAATTGATAAACGAAACTTTTGTCTGATCCCCGGTTTTCTACCAAAATATACCTATATCGTGGTATAACAATACTATTCTGGTAGGTAAAAAACATACTTGAATTCGACTTGCAGGTTACTGTTACTTACGATTATTGCACATTTTTGGATTTCAATTCTTAAACCTTTTGAAATATTAACAATATTGAACTCTTAATAATCATTTATAATGTAAGAAAGAGGTATTTAATTAAACTTCATAACGAATTTAAATTCAATTTTAGAAATTAAAAAAACTATATTATTTAATACGGTTGGCATACTTTAAGTAAAAATATCAATATTCACTTAGCATGAAATAGCGCATACGCGTATGGAAGTGTCTACCTCTCCAAATCACTCGCATTAATGATAATTTTTACACACACCACAAACGAATCACTTTAAAATGTATTCACTAAAATCATTAAAAACAGTCACTATGACGGTATGCAATTTTGTTCAGAGGTAGACTTTATTTGAGTTTTGTTTATTTTATTAGATACTAGCTGATCCTGTACGACGTTGCCTGTGATAAATTAAATACCCATAGATTTACCTCTTCTTAAACTCTGTTAAATGTAAGCAAACACTGTAGATTAGAGTTCAGGAAGCTCTGTTGAAAACGACTGTCAACATTACGCTCAATTTCACAAATATGCCCATCCAACCTCTTACTGGAAATCTGCAGAAAACTAATACAAATTGTCTGATGACAAAATATCAGTTCAATTTCTACCATAAATAAATATATTACAAAATAATATTGACTTTCACAAGTGATACACTTGATGTACTTTTGTAAATTATAATAAAGTAACAAATAAAAATAATATAAAACAATATGTCAATTAAATATTGAAATTTTGAATTGATATTATAATAGTTAATAGTTATTGTATATTATCGACTTACCTATCGACTTTTGTAAATTCTAATAATACTTAAAAGCTGTAGTTTATACTCATATATATGTATAG
This sequence comes from Nasonovia ribisnigri, assembly GCA_027563435.1. NCBI lineage: Eukaryota > Metazoa > Arthropoda > Insecta > Hemiptera > Aphididae > Nasonovia > Nasonovia ribisnigri. Next base: position 47,111 of record JANEHU010001549.1, read on the forward strand.
AAAAAATGAAAACAATTCGACCAATTTTAGAGGTGCCTTCTTAGGACTTACTACTTATTTTAAATTGTTAAAAAAATATTACAACAATTACGAAAAAGCATTGGTTTTAACAGTATTAAAGTATAATTGATATTTATGAGTTAAATATACATATTTTCATTATTTAATCATATTTAAAATAAGTATACACATTTCTTTCTTCACTTAACTTAATTTAAAATCTTTTTTTGAATGAAACTGAGCTATAATTCTACGAGATTTGATCCTTGATCTTATACATTCATCCCTTCTAGTTTCTAGACTTCTGTTACAAGTTTCATTCTTCTTTCGACACCTTGAGTATGACAAGGAAAATTAAAAATACCAAGGTAGTTCTTCTTATTTTGACCTTCAATAATCTATTACAAAAAACGAAGTTAATGTTATAAATATGAATGAATAAAAAAAATTATATTTTACCTGTTTCAATATTTCTTGATCAATTTTTGATCAGTAACTTGATTGTTTTTCCAATTAATTAGTTCGAAGTAGTCATTAGCATTAAAATTCAATGATGGAATTTCAAAACCACGAATCGTACTTTCCTCGTTATTTTTTCGCCCTTCCATGATTTTTAATACAGATATTTTTCTGATGTCTTCACGATCATCAAATAACATACATATAAGTATATTTTCGGGCGATCCAAAATACGTATTTTGTTTAATTACAGGGTCAACAATTTGTTTTAAGTTATCAGGAAGGTACCGTGAAAATTGTATGGTCTTCCAATGGTGTTTTGATCCAGATGTACAAAATTGATTCATTTTTATATAGAACCACATGGGACCATATACTTTTAATATAAACCCAGCTAAAATTTTTAAGTTTTCTGTTGGAGATTCTATACTAATATATAAACGTAAAATGCGATTAGCAGCGGTGAGCCATCTAGAGTGTGCTTGCTCCCTCGATTTCTTCTGGACAAATCAATGCTACAATTATATTAGAAATACTTAGACACATCTCAAACAAATATTTTTGATCAGTACTTTAATCAACTTAATTTTTTAAATAAAGTAAATTACTTTCAATACATTGCTTGAACCTGATCTGACCGAATAACCAATTGCAACCACTGATCAATAAATACTAATTTTTACTGATAATTTCTCCTATAACCAATATCAACTATTTACAAACAAACATTTCCATCGTAAATCTTAAAATCCCTGTTTGAGCAGTGCTCAATGAGCACCTCCCTGGGTCTTAATTTACACTTTTTAAATTAGCCTATGTTACCCAAAAAATTGTTACAAACATTCAAATCTTTTCTCTTTATAATATTAGTATAGATAAAGCGATATTATTTTTATGGTTTTGAAAATGTATTTTTTATTTATACATTAATAGTTTGGACGAGCGTTCATTCGTAGTCATTGTGAAATCGTTTATAAACAATAATAGCCAATGGACATAATATTATATTGTTTTCATGAAGTCGCAGTCGCGCCTGCTATACTTTTGTCGAACGGGGGTCGGCGACCTGTATAGGATCCCGAGAATAGAAAATTATTTTATTGCTAAACCGTTGACAACTTCTTTCACGAGTATTTAAAATTGTATGATAACGTCTTTTGATAACGTTCTATCCGAACCACAAACATCGACCGATGAGACTAGACGTGTTGAATGTGCATTATTCCGTACTTCTGCAGACATAACCCGTGGGCCGTGGGTACTATGACACGCGAGTATGTATCGTATATATCTATAAACATCGTGGTCCAAGAAACTTGAACATTTTTTTTCCTTCTCGACGGTGAGACGTGGTGAAACACAGAAGGATTATATGTAGTATGTATATGTACGTCGTAGATACTTATTATAATATATAATACTATACCGCAAGCGTGATCGAGGTTAAACTCAAAAGTTTTAAAAACGGCACAACATTTTTTTCTTTATTTTTTTGTTTTCAGACTGCAAACATGCGCCTCAATTACCACCGACACTCGAGATTTAAAACATGGTACGCGATATACATGTTCATATACATATATCAATGTATATTGTATAAGGTCTATTAATGCAAGCGGAGGCGCTTTGCTGAAGTGTTCGAGGGTCGTTGAAAATAATATAACACACTCTCGGATTCGGTGCGAAACGAATCGTCGATTTCCGATTAAGCGTGTATTCATGCATCGTTTCTCTATATTATATTATTATATATGATATTATAACGGAAAATAAGTAGTGAAAAATCGGCGAAAATCGACGAGAAATTAAATGTGTTGGTGGGAACGCACACAATTATTATTAAGTTCTCATTTAAAACCGACAAACATCGACGAAAAAATATACAACATAAATAATGTCGTACATAATATACCTCCTCAGGGGAGACTGAAAAGCTTTGAATATGATTTTAGAAAATTGCTGGAACTTTACGGAAAAATAACAGTATCTGACCAGGCCATTTCAGGAGAAGGACATAGAGCTTAAGTTATATTTTTACCCTCATATATGTATTTTTTCTAAGCACCAATTTAGTTGACAAGGCTGTTAGCGTGCGACTACAGTTTGTTGATTAGGTATTTTATTTTTATTTATCATGAATAGGATAATACATTTTTTACAGTTTTACTTTATTTTTATTAACGACCAAGACTTTAATCTCATCGATTATTTTATCCTAAGCTTTAATTAAATTAATACAAATCTATTCAATTTTGAGTACATTCTTCCATACATTTAGAAATTGTAGTAACCGAATAATTTTGTTTTGTTTGAAGAATAATGTCAATACTTTTGGTGATCTATAGGTTCTTTTATTTTTACTTTTAAGTAGACGCGTGTAGATACTCCATTTTTAATTTTTTTGACTTATTACAATATTTTTTTCTTGAAAGTTGAATATGAATCGTATACGATCGCTTGAATAAGATCTAATGAAGTTCGTGATTAATGACAATCCTTTGTATTGTATTTCAGCTTTACGAGTGAATCAACGAGGGTGTATCGGTTAAACGAATTAAAATATGATTTTGATAAATTTTCTTTTTTTTAAGTATACATGGTTTTTCCTCTATTGATGATTGCCGATTGTAAATCACAGAACCATATGGTACCATTTATACGCAGGTCATTTTTGGAATCATTCACTTGTTAAACAAATATTTTATTGATAATTAAATAAAGAACCTAAATGTGATCTTCTTTGTTTATCAGATGTGATTTAATTATAATATTTTTTATTTTAAACCTAAATTTTGTTATAAAAGTATTTACGAAGTTCACTTGTTCAAATTGAACGAATCTTTATAGTCTGAGAATATTTAAATGGTTGTTTAAAATATTCACCTCTTTCGAAATAATTTTAAACTTATTGTACTGAAAAAAATATTATTTAATTTGTCGGATTTTAGTATAGAAATGTTTTTGGGTCGGATACAACTTTTTTTTTTTTAACTGATTTTTTGTAACTTTTAGTTTATCGCCATAGTAATGTAGGTAAAAGTAATACAATTTATTGGATTATAATATGTTAATATTCTTAATTTATTAAATTCCTAACAAAATGTACGATGTTGCTAGATATTTTTCCATTGCACTATACACAATATAATATACTATAGATCGAAAAATATATTATATTAGCATGCTAAATTTTTTTTCTTACCGATTTTACGTAAAGCTTTGTATATTGCCATATGAACACAAATCAACAATATCCAAAATGTAACGTGCTTCTATAGATATTAAAAACAACTAGATAGCTGAATCATGATAACGTCTCATTAGGATAAGACCTATGAAGTCTGATAGCCATATTATGTCACGTGCGGAAAATTAAATTGATTAATCCATGTAATATTTTATAACGTCATGAATTATATGAAGACCCCTAAAAAATGATTAATGATAGTTAGAAATCACAAAATAATCTTATACAATATCATGACAAAATAGAAACCTACTTCATCAATAAAACAATATGTAATAAATATCTCTATAGTTTAAAAATGACAAACCACAAAGTAGAGTTTTCAATAAAATACAATAATAATAATTGAAAGGGTATGAAATTATCTTTAAATACTAATAGACAGGTACATAGTACGTTATAATATTATCACTTAAGATATTTAATATTATGGAATTTATTTACAAAGAAAAAATTATACAATATAATAACAAATAAATACATTGTGTTTTACTCGATCAGTTTTCTAGGATAAATTATCGATGTCAATCCAGCCATTATTGATATGACCTCCACGTAAATGATCGGTATCGTCGTTCGTTGCTTCCAGTCCGTGATGTGGATTTAGCCGAAAGACTTCGCTGTCGGACGAATTGAAATCAGATTACGCTCTTGCGATGGACATTTGTGCCTTTTTCAAGTCTACAAGGCTTGTTGAAATCTGTTTCACTGTCCGAAACTAGTCTGTCGTCCACGGAGACCGTTTAGCGTCTGACATGTCCACCAAATGAATGAATGGTGGTTTCCAAATTCAATTAAAAAATAATAATTTTCAAGTTTCCCTGTTACCTATATGGCAATGACTTATAACTGTCGTGTCATTTTACAAATTAATCCATTTTTTTTATGTTTGTCAGTTGTGCCTTACACCACAGATGCATTGATAAACCACGGTCTTCTCGACTCATGACTGGATGAAATACAAAGCTCAACTGACGGTGAATCAATGCAAACATCGTGAGGTTTAGGTTGTAGCTGATTACACGAAATGGTGTTTCTTCATTCGAAGTTATACGTAAATAGTTTTTATGAAAACAAAGACACGTCATTTATACGGTGTATTTTAATCAAACTGTTCGACAAACGACTATTGGAATACATTGACGCATCACGAAAACCAGCCGAACTTTAGTGTTTTAGATTTCTTTTTTAAATCGCTATTGATTGAGTGCCGAATCAGTAAATGGATGTGATAGTTGTATAAATTATCTATTACACCTGTATATATTCACCCGTTACAGCCGACTGACGTTCGCCCTGCCATTAAAATAATAATACGAAAATAGACGCGCAACATCCTGAGCCAAAATCACATACTAACACGTACGCGGGGGCTACGGTCCGAGTTTTCTGTAGGTTTTGTAATCGTTTGGTATGAAACTCTGGCTACTGACGACGGTGCTACTGTATACATTCCAATTCGATGGTATTTACTCTCTAAGAATTCAAATAAACGGTCCAGCGTTTTGAATATAAAAATTGATCGGTTAGGTAGGTAGCTAAAAGAATTACTCAGTTATTCTCAGCAATGTTCAACAATATAATAATATCAGATCATCCTGAAAAAAATTAGTTAAATAGTATAACATTATGTTAGAACGAATGTAAGAAATAATAATAATAAAAAACATATGACATGATAATTTAAAATAAAGTGATGGGTCTAAATACGAAGTTGAAAACTAAACAACTAAGGAAACCCTAGTGGCACACATACTTCGTTGACAAATACATAGAATAGTAGTATATAATTAGAAAATATGACAATATGACGTATCCACAGAATGGGTACAAATGATTATAACATAGTAATAATAACCATAATGGTATACATAATACATGGGAAATAAAATGTCTCATGAAAATGAGGTTGGGGCCATGCCCTACCATGGCATAAGAAATAAGAATAAATATACCTATACATATATTACAAAAGTTTCTTATGAACGGCTGCGGCACGTCACGGGGTATCACTCACTCATGATCGTTATATTAATATTGATAAAACATATTCAAATTTGAATAGAAAACAAGGTTTTTGTAAAGAAAAAAATAAATACCAGACAAGATGTTCAAAAATAGACATACCTACGAATGATAATATAAATTATAAATATATATTATATATACATACATTACCTACTCCGACGCATCGTGTTCGAACAATAGCTGATTCTATACTGTAATACATGTATTACAATGCATACTATTTTGTTTTTCACAAATTTAATTTTAACATGAAATAATGGTTATCTTGTGGCTAGACCATCGCCGGCATTACAATCATAACATGACTACAGATTTTCTTAGATGGTTTTCTATACTGTTTAGCACATAAAATTCGTAATAATTGAAATATATTTATTTTTTGTAATTTATTGTAGCATAATATAATATTTCAAACTCGTTTTTTTATATTCTCAATTCATAAACGAAATGATGGTGAGATATCTTGTCTTCATACAAATGCCAACCTTTCTGGTTAAAAAAATGTAAGTATCTCGTAACATAAATCAATCGTTTTCTAAAAAACAAATTCATGCTTTATATAGAACATATCCTCATCTGTTTCAATAATTTTAGATACCTATTAATTAAGTTTCTTTGATGATATTATTGTTTTATAGTATAAGATAAAATAATAAATATAATGGAAAGGGTACATTTATACTTATACTTATGAGTGTTGGGAATAGATAACTGAAAAATTATCTAGATAAGATAAGATACAATAATTTTGTGTTTTTAGGTAAAACTAAAGATAACATAAATTAGATTTATCTAAGTAAAGATAAATTAAAAGTAATAAGTAATTAAATAAAACAATACATTTATCTAGATAATTATCATTGTTTCACTTATTTTTATTGTTATTTAGTATATTTGTGTTGTTAGATTTACATTAATATAATAACATGACGACATAATATTAATGATAGCAAAGGATTGCGCCTTTTATTTTAATCATACCTACATTAAATTTCTGATTTTTTTTTGAATACCTATTTAAAAAAATAAACATTTTTACCAATTACCACTGTTCAAAATGATGTAAAACTAACTAGTTGACTCTTTATTAATATAATATAATATAATATATGTCGTAGCCACTTCGTGAAATCGAATTTTTCATGAAAAGATGACCATTTCATGAAATGGAAACGGATTTTTACACTTCGTTAAATTCGAAAATATTTCACAAAATGGTCACTTTTTCATGAAGTGGTCACTCTAATTTAACATCGTGTAATTTTTTTCACAATCCGGCCATTCAATTTGTTTATTGGAATAAAATATTCATTACACACGTCAAGTTTGATTATATCTCTTATTATTTATATAATGTATTTATTAAGTACACTTATTTATGACTTATACAATACTACAGGTAGGTATAGATTATATTATTATACATAGTATATATTTTATAACTATTTATATCGTATTAATATATTTGTTCATATTATAATCATTTTTTTATTTATTAGAACAGGAAGATGAATAATACAACAGAACAGAAGACCAATAAATTAACTTAGTATGAAGGTACTTGTATTAATTTAGCGTCATTAATTTCCGCGGTTATCAACTCATTTTTTTCAGCCGTATCTATATGGTTTTTACCAGGCTTATCCAAATAAAATTTATCCATTTTTTGGAAAAACTCATTTTTTTCTTCTTCTTAAATTCATCTATTACGTAGAGGTACGTAGAATAAAAACCTTTGGAATAAAATGTGATAGAATTATCCACACAGTAACTATACACTGGCACACTGATATAACATCAAGGCATTACCAAAATGCTGATATGACTTTTATCAAAACCAATAAATATCATCTGCAAATTTCAGATAGTCTGGCAATCAAGCTGGCACTCGTATAATAGTCGTACAGAATATAGATAATATTTATTGTATTTGACATCGGCACGTGGTTAATGGATATAATCAAACTTGACGTAATATGCAATGAATGTTGTAGTATTCCAGTACACAAGATAAACAGTCAGATATTGAAAAAAAATTCACAATGTTAAATTGGAGTGACTACTTCATGAAAAAGTGACAATTTTGTGAAATATTTTCGAATTTCACGAAGTGTAAAATATCCATTTCCATTTCATGAAAAGTTCGATTTCATGAATAAAGAAATATTATATACTCCTACCTACTTGTAAAATGCATAAAATAATGAACGTTTATAGCACATTATACAAATAAATTATGAAAACAAATTATTTATTTATATTATATCAAGGAAAAGTTGGTTTTAAATAAATCTTGTCAAATGCCTCACTCGTAAATTATATTGAACCAATTACCAAGAATTAAATTACTCATACTATACTATTTATCAAATATCCAAAATTCAAAACACGATTAAAGAGTTCATACTTCATAGTTCATGTTTGTAAAATAACACAGTAATTAAAAAAAAAATGAATAATTATTCATTGATATAACTTTTGTAGGGGCACTATAATATCAAAATTATCTAGATAAGTTATTTTTTTATCTAAAATAAACATTAGATAAATCGTAACATAGTTAACTAGATACTTAAAATAAAAAATTAATTTAAAAAAATCTTATCTACATAATTTATCTAGATCAAATATTCAAATTATCTAGATAATTCCCAACACTGCAGTATATTATATTATATATTGCCAGTCAGTATTCTTGATGGTAGTTTTGGTGTAGTTTATGACAAACCCTCCGGCCCTAATGGCCATTGATTATAGTTTTTAACTAACTTTTATTTACTGATTGGTTCATGTTATTAAAATCATGTCTTTAAAATATTGGATTAAAAAAAAAACGATTTCAGTTACTTAGGTAACTAACGACTAACCTATCAGGGAACCACAGGCTGATTTCAGTCGTTATAGCCGGGTGGGTGGTTGAAATAATAATGAACGTGTAAGATGTCTGACAAAAAGGAGCAAAAGAATATTATTATACATTAAAAAAAAATACACACGGCCATTCGGGTGAATATAAAGGCGAGGAAGGGGGTCCTTTGTATCGAGGATAAATACGAAACGGGAAATAATTATGCTACAAACCGCCGAGGGGCGTTATCGACGAAAACCAGATTTACACGAAGAAGACGAAGCAAAGAAGATGTGGCTACTATTCAACATATTTTTGCACCCTCGACGAATAAGCTCTGGTCTTTTGCACAACATTTGTGTCGGCAGTTTGCCACCGATGTCTAGGGTGTACCTTTCTAATACGTACGTGAACAATCAAATCCCAACTTCGACGAATATTATCATGCGTAAACGCGTTTATGTTTCGTGAACCTATAATAATAATAATAATAATAATAATAATAATAATAATAATAATAATAATAATAATAATAATAATAATAATAATAATAATAATAATAATAACAATAATAATAATAATAGTAATAATAATAACAAAGACGGCGACGGGGCAAGACGACCGTTTAGCGGGTAATTATATTGATTACAATTATTAGTTTGTTCAAATTTAAAAATTATTTGTTTAAAACCTAGAATTTGTTTGCTCGCTGATAGAAGTAACCACTCGATCGAGCTAAAAAATTATAGAGTTTACCAATCGTTTGTGCTATATTATACTACTCGTTTATTTTATACTAACAACAAAGATCATAATACCTCTATCGTTTACTTTAAATTGGTTATATTTAGTTATTATCTATCTATAAATAATTTTTCAAATAGTTTCGATAGTTTGTCTTCACTAAGAATACAACAGTTATGGATTAAGATTTAAGAAATAATAAATATTTTCTAAATTCGTCGATGTGAAATGTGTATTTCAATTAATAATTTTAAAATTTGCAAAATATTTGGTGTGTGGTGATTTTTCTCATTTTGTTGTACAAATACTAAATGTAAATTGAAGACTACCATAAATACTGCGTGTACAACAATTATCATTAGTCTTGAAAATGAACATAATATTAGTGAATATTCTGAAATACCTACATAAAGCTAATACAGTCTGAAGTTCTTTTAAGAGAAAGGTCGTAAAGAAATTCATACAAAAATTATAGGACAAGAGTTGCTATTAATACCAGATTACCATTTGAATTATGGTGACGTTATCATAGTCCTAAGTCAATACATCAGTGGGAAGATAATGTGTGCGTACATATAGTCTGACTAATCTGAGTGCAAACGAGTTGATAGTCTCACTAATTTACAGACAAAGTAAATACGACACCTACGTGTTTAATACTTTAATACAGTATAGAAATGTTAATTTATTCATTCAATTTGATAGTATTAGCTGTGAGTTGGTCTATTTAATGATCAGGATATCTACACGTGGATGTCCGTGCATTTGTTTGGTTTTTTTTTTTTTAACTATTTCATCGATTTAAAATACATTTAACAGAATTGGGTGGGGAGGGGGGGGGGTAATTTGATAACTGGCTGGTATGATAGCTGTTGTTGGAAACACGCGTTTTGCTGTCGGAATCGCATCGATTTAATATTCCTAATTGGTCGCCGGAACAACAAAACGAACGACCGAGGTCCCTGATATCCTCCCCGAATGTATATATCTCGGCGAGCGTTCCTTCGTTTTTACGCCGCTTATTGTCCACTTGCGTATGTCACACACGTATTTATGTACATGATAATGATATGGGGCGTGCTTCGTGCATTTTCAACGGCGAAAAGTTTGACCACGTTTTGTGCGACGAGAGTTTGCACTGTGTAGGTGTCAATATTATATTATACACGTTACCTCTCTCGCACACAATAATATGTTTGAGATCAAACCTGCATCCGCTTAAAACCCGCAGAGACGCATCGAAATTCGCCCTATGACCCATTTTTATTACACGATCCTGCAGATTTATCCGAAACCAGTGAAATACAAAAAATATAGAAAATTAATGTAAATTGTATAGATGTGGCAGGAGGTCGCGATGCTGTATTGTGTGAGTATAATGATCAACTGTCGTAAAATAAGGGTGCTTGTTCGAAAACTGGGTGGTACTTCTACTAAGCATCTCCCAGCACTCATTGCAGTGGTTACACTGAGGGGTCGGTACTGTACCTACTGCACTTAATCACTGTACACGAGTCACTTGTTGATACTTGACAATACGGAATTGCTACCGACCGAGATGATAATAATACAGAGCGACCCCAACGCACTCGATGACCTTAGTTCTTATTGTTTTTTTAATATTAAAATGTCCTGTTTGTCGTTTGTGTATTATAATTTATATTATTATGTATATACTACTATCGCTTGCAGTGCATTTTTTCCTTACAATATTACGGTACTGACATTATAAAATGTATTTTAATCATTATTGATTGGCCTTTAACGATCCGCTCACTGATGTTAAATATATCTCTACAGTAGCATGTCTTGTGGTACGCACCTATTGTGATTGAAATGTCCCAAAGTAGTAAGGAACATAATTTAAAAATATTTCAGCGTACAACGATTTTATGAACTTATTTTGATGAAATATATAACATAATTTGAAATCAAGAAGAATCAGTCGTAAATGTCAGTAAAACGCTAAAATATAATAATAATATCAAAAATAAATATGCCCTATGACTGGGGAGACAAATTGTAAAATTGTATTTTATACATACTAAATCTATATACTTACCTCTTTTCTTATAGTATTACAATATAAACACATGTAAATTTTTATGTAAATATGTAAACCTCTAACATTTAAAAATCTCTGTTATTTATTATAAAATATATCAACTGTCTTGTTAAATAAATGATTGTACATGTACATATAACAAACCATTAATGTTATTTAAATTAAAATTAAGTTCTTAGCCATTAACATTGAATATGAAAAAATACAATTAAATTATTATTATTTATTAATGATTTAAAATGGAAAAAATGTTTATATCATTGGAAGCACATAGTTAATAAATACGTGTAAAAATAACAAATAATAAAATACAGTAAATGAAAAAGTTCTTTTTACAATTCCGTACGCTTATCTACTGGTTTTAATATTTTGAAAGTTTTAATTACGTCATGTTAATATTGCCTTCAGATTCCTGTTCAATACTCATTGTTAACAATATTTCTAAACGTTCTTGAAACATTGCGCTTCTATGTTTTCTAAAAATATTGCACTAAATAATTTACAGTAGAAAATGGTTATCAATTTATTATCATGTATTCATGTGAAAATTAGGAGTTTGTACACCCGCGATAAACTTTTAAAATAGTTTAAAAATCTCAAGAATTAGAAAACAAGGTCACAATAAGTATATATTTAATAAATCCAAAAGTCAGATTTTAATTAAGTGCATTATTGAATAAGATAAAAGGTGTGAGAATTCTTGGCGAATCACTCTGTATTTATGTATACCTATACTATAAAATAAATATATATAATATATTATTATTATATTATGCCTCTTATTATTATTGGCCACTCGTTTCTTTTGTCATTCAAACTATAACTCGTTACGGTAATTCCGAATGGGTATTTAAAGCGTTCGGAAACGAATAATTCGCTGTGTTCGCCGTTATTGTGCACTGTGAATAAGGAATGCCGTTCGTCCGGGACGGGGGAAAATCTTTGGAAACTCGTCCGCGGATCAGTGTTGTTAGATATTCGACAAAAGATAGAAAAAAAATCCATCACGTTAAGAAAATAATACATCAAATCCCATGGCGATCATCAAAATCGCATTTGGAGTTTCGCTGCAGAGCATTATAATATAGGTTGGTATACATAATATAATATTATAGAACCTATACTGTAATCGAATACCGTATAGTTGTGTGTACGCTAAATAATGTTATCATACATTAGGAAGTCTGTATACAATCACATGAATTATATAATAATATATGGAGTGAACGGAATAATTAATTAAACACGTGGTTATACGATAGTCGATGATATAATAATATAATATTATCGCACGTGTTCTCCGGCGTGAATGCGCTCGCAACGTACATAATATATATACGAAAATACGTATGTACTACCCGTATAGAGTGATTCGGCTAGCATGCGTAATGTTTCTTTAAAAAATGCATTTATTTAAATTTGTATGTTCGCAACTTTTACGTGTACACTTAAAAATATATTTTTTTAAGACCCTTAGATTTTTGTATTACCTATTTAATGAGTATCATGAAGTAACGATACAAATTTCTTTATGACATGTATATCAGTAAAATATGTCTTATGGCTGGATGTCGTTCCGAAAATGTGTGTGCAACACCGAGAATGTCACCATGGCGTCGCCGTGTTGAGGCATTATTGTATTATTATTGGTGTTTCGACGATTATTGACGATATAACCAACACAATATAATTCATTTTATTATAAATAAAACCAATATTGGTTGATAGGTTGTTCGACGATGTCGGCAGACGGGAATTATTGGTATTCGTAATTTTAGCTCATAAATTATCATTTATCATAGTTATATTAATAACAAGACGTACGGGTACAGAAGGATAGGGACCGATAGAATGGAATAGTGGTGGCAGTGACGGACCTACATGGTTCGTTAAGCTGTTAAGGAAAAGAAGAAGTCTTATGTACCTATATCGATGTATCTGCATGCAGTGTGGATACTCGTAATTTTTGTATTTTTCAAATTATAATCACCATTTTTTACTTTAAATTGTGCGTAGTTTTGCTCTCCACGCCATTATGTGTCCAGTGGCCAACCGCACAGTAAGCAAAAGGTCGCTAGGGTTGCAAGGACCCTAGGCCGATTTGACATAGAAACGGAGCACTATATACTTTTTTTTTTATAGATATAGGGTAGTAGGAGATTCAAGAAAAGTATGAGAAACAAACTAGGAAAAATGTTATATTACACGATTAACAGAATGATAAATAAAATCAAATGATATAATTATAATATTATCATGTCTTTTATTAATCTTATCACTCAGCCGCATTAGCTCGTTCACTGGTAAATAAACAATAATAAATAATAACCATAGGCCGATGACGCGACGAGATTAATAACAATATTTTAGCTGGATAGCGTAGTAGACAATACACTCTTGTCATCCCGATACAAATATGTTGTCTCGTTGTGGTGGAAGGATTGACAAACAATAATTGTAATTACAATGAGAATAATAATAATAATAATAATAATAGTAGTAGTAATATCGGCCTAATAATTATACCTTGCCATATGGGCAGAAAAATTAAATGAATATCGCTACTATCTTGTTAGTTTCACTTGATAATATAATATAATATTATGTCTGTTTTGACCGACCACCTCAGAATTACACCCAGCGGTCGGCGCCTCGGGAAACAGTTTCCGAGTGACTACTCGATAGCTTTGTTGGCGACTTCACAAAGAAAAAAGATAATAAAAAGAAGACGTGTCGTATGATACAGGCAGAAAAAGAAACAAGAAGAGAGCAATTATACAGTGTTACGAATAACACTAAATGATAACGACATAGGTTTAAATTGACTGTTTTGTGCATTATTAATTATAACAATAATGATTAATAACACATGGAGCTACTATAGCTATTTATTAATCGTTTGTCACATTATGATTTTGTTGTTTATGATTTATTTAATTTTTTAAATGTTGATATAATTGAATACAAATTTTAATGAGCATTATTTTAGTTATTAACAATGTTTAAAATTATAGTAATTTATGAATATAAAAACATACGTCATAATATTTTGTATAAACTTTAAATATATGATTATAACTGGAATAAGTAACTATTACTTATATTTTATGCAAAATAATTTTTAAGAACATTTATTCTCAGTTTAGAGTTTTTAACATAATTATTATATTTGAATAACTTAGAAACTATTTCAAATATTGATTTAGATAACGTTGCACGAAATGCTTAACTCCTCTAGGGTATATGTTGTACTTCGTAGGTAAATATTTATTATTCATATTATGATGTTTTCGATCTTATGAAAAATATCAATTATGTATAAGTAGATATGCTTGAGCCGAAAATTTAATTTAAACTCGTCTAGTACAAATATGAAAATTCATAGAAAGCAAGTTTAGAAAGTAAAACGTTATCAAATTAATTAAATAGCAACTCCGTAACAACAGTGCAAAACTTTACAGGGATAGCGTTTTCACTAATTGTTATGTTATTTTAGAGTTAAGATAAAATCTATATCGGCGAATGGGAGTTCCTTGGAACTCGGGACATATTTGCAAGTATTAATCCTCTGGTCGAAAATATGCACTTGTTATTTTTTTTTTTTTTTAAATAATGTTACTAAATTGGTTAAAGAAAATTACAGTAAAAGTTTGATTTTATAATTATTATGTATAATATAACTGGAAATTAAGTGTCAAATACTTTAATATGATACGTTACCAGGCCGTAGATCTAGACATCCGAATTGAGGGCTCAGTAGGATAAGTGTTTTTTTTTTTTTTTTTTTTGAGAAAGACGACAAATGTAATTTCAATATATATATTAGGTATAAGATAATACATTTTTAAATATTATAACACATATTATGACAATAGTAGAATAACCTTCAAACCGACAAATGTTCAAACGAGGGGAGGACGTAAATTCCTTTACCTGGATCTACGCTTGTATGTTAATATTATATGGCCAATAGTTCCTATGAATTACAACCTATTCTTTTTTTGAAATGCTCATGTAAGACATATTATATTGTTTGTTTAATTGACATAGTTCTTAAAGAAATAAAAACAATATTCTCTGTTCAAAAATGCTGATGTGTAAACAACGAATCAATGGTTAAATATTTTTAAGCAATGACATAACTATGTAACAACATCTCACGTGGAGTATCTCCCGTCTTATACACAACCCTATTCAACTTTAATCACTTATAAATTATAAATTACAGGGTTCAATATTTGATAGTGATTAACTGTAACTTAAGATGACAAATAGATGGCGGATCATCTAGAGGTAGTTAATAGTCCGAAATTCGTTAATTATGTATGGAGAAATGCACTGAAATATTCTAACCAAATCAAGAAAAATAAAAGACTTTTACTGGTACCTTCTAAACCGAAATTTGGATTCAAACCAGGGGCTTCGTTTTTGTTATGATAATGTACATATATGCTTGAGTGCATTGTGCATGCAAAACCTCCAAGAGCTATCAAAGCGAAAGCATAATCACCTCTAAATTTTGAACTTTTAACCTCAGAAAAATAATAATTTGTACCTATCTTAACCCAACCTAGCCAAATTAATTAATTGCAAGGGGGTGTGAATTCAAGGGTGTAATTAATTTTCAGATCTGACAAAATTAAACATAGACTCTAGATAAGGCTAGGGATCTATAATCTAGAGATACTAAGTTGGTTTTTATTGAAAATGGCATGAGAGAAAGGGTATATAAATATAAAAACTTAGAAAAACTGTTAAGGGCTGAAATGCAAGATATTATAATATTATTACTATTAAGATAACGTCACAACCGCATTTGTTGTCTCCGTCTTACAAATGTACAACATAGCAAAAACTGTTTTGCGTGGGACAACGTATTCCCTCTGTATTTATAGTAGAATTACCAAAATTTCACAACGCAAAGGAAAAAACTTTATTTGTGTCAAAGTTTCTTAATTTTTTCTAACCAATATTTTTTCATAATTAAATGAAAAAAAAAAACCAAACTGTTCTCAAACTGATAACTTTAAATGTATTTATGCTCTAAAAATAAAGTTAGATAAAGTTCTTCTTTTTACGTTGTGGAATGTTGGCTTATAAATACAGAAGGATTAAAATTGCCCAGTAAAAAACCAGATTTTGCTATGTTGGACATTTGTACGGATACAAGTATATATAACATGCGGGTGTGATGACCTCTTAAGAAATTATATTAAACGTTTATAATATTATACACTGAAGCCGAAAATTAATTTTTATTATTGTATTGTAAACCTCAATAACCAAGAATTGAAAAGCATATTTTGTTTATGCATATATTTTATTTTTTTGAAGTGATACATCTAATAGTACGCGTATGTGTGTCATAGTATAAAATCGATTACCCGATGGGGTAAGAACTGTTCTCTTCTCTCGTCAACACGAGTCCGTGCTCCACTTTACCTATATTAAGCTCATCCCAATCCTTACTTACACCACTTTACTTGTGTGTATCGGTGTGTCGTTGCCTCTTTACTATACATACTTACCGCTATTTACTTGTGTATATCAGCGAGTTTTAAAAAGCGCAGCGTTGTTTCGAGCTGGATCTCATATATTAATACGTCGTTAAGTATTTATTAATTTGTTAATTTTAAATATGAGTGACAGTGAAAATATAAAATATTACAACTTAATTCACTGCGTCTTGTAAATAATTTACCAAAAGGATAATAAATAATAATGATTATAAAATACTATTCTGCCTTTTTTCCAAACATGGTGTGTCAACAGTACTGTTTTTAAAAACCTCTGTTAGCTAACCTCTGTATTATCCCTCGTATTATAATATATTAACGTTAGTTTTTTAGAAGATACCAAGCAGTTTCTTGACTTGTAATCTCAAAATAGTTTAAAATATTTCAATAACCTAGTACATATAAAGAAATATGTTATAATAACATATTATCATTATTATATTTTCCAGAGGCAGACATGTGGCATATCCCTCCCTTACTCCTCCCCTTTAATTGGCGAGCATGGGTGTGATCTATAGACTTCTCGATCTATGATTAGGTTTTTAAGTAGGTATTTTTAAGTTATGTAATACATATTGACATCGATTAATCAGAGATTTAAATACATTTATATTGTGCTCTTGTCGTATTATTTAAAATCACAATGGAGTTACATGAAAGTTTAAAACATTAACTGTGCATTTGCATAACTTTCAAATACAAACAACTGTGGTTGGATAATATAAGTTTTAAATTTTATTTTTTTACCTGGGTATGTATTTTATCTAGGTACTTTCTATTTAGGTACTTATAAAATGTATACTTATGTATACTTACCCTATGTGTATGTTATAAAGTTGTATTATATCTTATAAGTAATAGGTATCTATTACAACCTACAATACGATATAATTTTTTATTTCTATATATTATTAAAAAAAATGCCCATTTATAAATAAAATTACATCTTAAAATAAATTAAAATTTGATAATCAACTGTTGATTTCATAATATTAACAACACAACATATTATATAGTCTAATTTTAAATTTTATAATTATTATAAATAACATTATCGTACCAATATGTATTTACTAGGTACCTGTTGTCGATTTATTTTATAATACATCGAAGAAAAAAGGAAGCCTGTAAGTGAGGGTCATATGTATGCATTTTACATTTAGATTAACTTTTGTCACGCGTTTCAGAAACAGAGTTGAAAATATGTTTGAAAGATAAGGTGCATTTGGAATTCAATAATTTTAGAGACTTCAAGTCACACAAACATGTATTAGAGATAATCCAGAAGTTTATATTTTAGTTTATATTCATATCCAATATTTGGCAGGGACGGAGTCGATATTGGAAGTTTAAAAATTTAAAAATACAAAGGTAAATTTATTATAACAATGTAGCAATATGTGTCGTATAATGTCTATAATGATATACCCATAATAAAATATATTCTTTCGGTTTAGCGGCATCAGGGATTAGCCACTATGTGATAGCGTGGGTGATATCTGCAAATCATCTCGGGTTTTGCGTAGTATCAGATTCCAGCGTTGTCGTGATAGTAACCGTTAGCACACTCTATTTTTGTTCGTCTGCTGATAAGAAATGTCATTTCTGGAAGAAATCAGTGTCGATTCGCCAGAAAGAAGACGCCAGCCCTACCCCCTACGGTTGTAGTCAAAGTTGTGGGGACGGTGAGCGTTTACTAGAATCGGCATATGCCATAACAAAAAGAAGATATATTTATGTTTGCGTACAGATTTTAGGCGTATATGTATTTTAGCTTTATCTCCATGTAAAATGTAAAGTTAACGATTTTGCATATTGACGAATTTCATTCTGAATTCAAAAAAAATAAAATATACTTATTTGATTCAAGACATACCATTTTAAAAACAGAATTCTATTTGCATATTTTGGACATTAGTGCATAAAAATGCTTACAACTTTTTTTATTAAATTTTTGTTTGCCATTTTGTACCAGGTATACTAAGGTATTTGTATATGACATTTTGGTACATAGAGTTTATTTCTGAATGATGGTTCAAAAAAGTAATTTGATTTTGAATCTTATTCATTTATTTTTCATAACATGAATTTATTTATATTGTTTAAATGTAGGTAATTTTTTAATATTGTACGAACGTTATTGATGTTTACCCTAAAACTTCCAGTAATAATCATTGTGACTCAGTTTTGTGTTATATAGCAAATACTGTAGTCTGGAGCTGAATAAATAATAAATAATTGATACTACGCAAAATGTTTCATCAAAATCGTTTTTAGAAATATTATGGTTTGTACTTTGCCTTTTATTATATAAGATTTATACAATAACATGACCAATGTGGGGGGATGAAGATCCCCTCCCCCCTTGTACCCCACTTCCACAGAATCATACCTCCTATGGGTTTAACCATCCATTCCACCCTTTTCCACCATTTAGTTATATTATTTGTATTTTATAGTTATTATAAGTTACTGTTTATAATGTTATAGTATTCAATTTATAGCACAGATATAGTCTTGAGTTTTTAATTAGTGTAACACATACTCAACTCGTACCTGAATGGCCGAATTATTGATTGTCATAGCGTTAATAAATTTAAATAAATAAAAAAAATGTATAAAAATAAACAAAAACTCACAAAAGAAAGTAAATAAATTTTGATGTGCAAGTTTCTAATGTAGTTTGTATAAATTATAGATACACAAAGACCCAGTGTGTATTTGTTGGGGAGGGGATGGAGAAATATTATATAATATACTATATAGTATTTATAACGTAAAGCTAATTTAATTATTAAACTCGTTTACTTATTTAACTATTTCCCACCTATTTTAATGAACATAAGTAAAGAAGTTAAACGTATAGTATGCATTTTAATTTTTAAGTAAAAACATGAGAAATATCATCACCAAAATCTCATTCGTTTTTTAACATTTAGAAAAGACGAGGAACAGAAAATTATTCATCATTATATATTTTTAGCATCATTACTTGCAAAATCTAAAACGTCTATACTAATTTTTAAATATCATATAATCTATGTTTTTTTGCAGTACAATCCATTAAGGCCGTGAACTCAGGAAAGAGTTATTCCGGCATATTATTAAGGATGTGATCAAATTGGAAATTATAGTCAATATTACAGTCAATCAAAAAGTATTTAGATTACACATCGTCTGCGAATAAATAGAGTGTCAACTGATAGGCAGAAACACGTAATTACAATATTATTATTACCTTGGCCCAATATCATAATATATTAATACCTGTATATTGTATATACATTTATGCTACAATGCTTCCCGAGCGGCGAGCTTCTGATAAGAAGAATCGGTACATTATAATTATTGTCTTATAAACGTACAAATTAAAATTAACGATTTCGTTAAGGGCGTAATTGTAACAGTACTTTTGTCTTTTTTTTCGACAGCGTTCAATTTAAGTTTTTGTGTTAATATAATATTGTCTAACGCTAATGATTGTATCCTCACCCGCTATTGTATATACATTAAAAAACAGACGTGGGGCTTTGTTTACAAAACAGAACACTATTTAAAACGGTAAATATTTTTTTTTTAAATCCAAAGCCCAACTTGGACGGGAAATAAAAATAAAAAAACTATTTTAAGAACATTATTTGTGTTCGTATGATAGTTTATTACGATAGTTCAATTTCTTAGAAAGTTATGCATATATAATATCATAGCGTAAATTCAAAATATTCATAACTCACTCAAAAACTGAATAATCGTAGAAAACCATCATACGAACACATATAATTATCATACTATCAAGTTTCATAATAGGCCGATTCGCTCTAATTTTTAAACTAACTAAGCTAAACGTGATTTGCTGAGCGTAAATTCGCTATGTTACGCACTCGTAAGACATATTAAGTCATATTAAGTAAAAATAGCTTAAAATTAGTCCTAATATTTTGAAATATCATTGAGTATAGAAATTGATGATTTCAAAAGTGGAATGTTTCAGGTTTCTAAAATTAATATTATTTTAACAATAACATGATAACAAAGATCAAATTTAAATCGTTATTTTTTCTTGTCAATATCCATTGGCAAAAACATTTTATCATTAATCACTTATAAAAACAATTTTGTGTAAACAAACTTTTCTTTTCATATTCGGATTAAAAAAAGGTAGGAAAGTGGGTACCACTCTGTTGTATATTAGATGTTGTGTGGCCGTGTGGGATACTGTAATGGGAGAGTTAAATTTTAATTCAATGATATAAAATCATTGGATACGAAAAACGATTTTGACCAAAAATGGCCTGTCGTCTATATTCTAAGGTATATGCTTTGATATTAAGGTAATTTATTTTAATATTAGTAGGTAAAACCGGAGGTTGATTTTATTTTAGCCTGAAACATTTCATTTGATATAATTTATTAGAGATTCAAGTACTATCATAAGGTATGAATATTATTTTTAAATTATAACAAAATAACTAAAATCGTTATTCTTTATTAAAATGTTTAATTTCGTCCAAATTTGAAATTAAAATGTCTTTAAAATAACTGTGTGTCTATGTATACATATATATTTTTAAAACTAAGTTTTAGTTTTCTGGAGAAACAAGGAGTTTTCAATCCTTAGCTATAATAATTGTTAATTTTATAAATAGTAATTAGAAAATAATTAGAAAATTCTATTTGGCAAAGGAAATGATTGCAAATAAACAAATATAATATTTTACCTACATAAGAAGGAAATTTGAAAAAACTAACAATTAATGTAAAAGTTCAAAGATAATAACCTAAACCTTATACACTTGGTTTGTACTATCGTCTACCTTCGTTTTAATTTTTAAATATCAATTACTTTGAGTAGATTATTTAAAATAAAAATCATATTAAATAAATTATTTTTGACGAAAAAGAAAAAGCATTATGAAAATGTAAATAAAAATATATAACGATACAAAACAAATAATGTAATAAACGTTATGTAACGCAGTTTGCATTTATCATGCTACCCTATAAATTAAATACATTTTAATATTGTTATATTTTGTTTCTATAGCATTGCAACTAAATTTATAACATAAAATCGATTTGATTGCTTTGTTGACTTTATTAAATACGATAATTATTCACCAAATTAAATTAAGTGGCAATAATAAATACATGATGATTACGTTTGGCATAATAGAAACCTAATATTTGTTAACGTTCTTGGATCATAAATAGACTATAATATCAACAAGTTTTATGTGTAAACTAACTTAAACGAATGTGATGTACGAAAAATTGTTGTTGGTGGTAACGAAATATAACAGTGAGATATCTTCCTGTACAATTTGTGAACTTGTCAGCGTAACAATTATAGGACACATCGTTCCAACCCATAAAATAAATTTGTTGGTACATTTTTGGATATTGCTGGATAACTTTCAACATGTGTTGAACTTTATTTTTTAACTTAATTTTCCTTATTTGCGCTCCAAGTAGTGCAACTTCTTTTCTGGACAAGTTTTTTATTCTAAACATGTTCTTATCTTAAATAGAAAGTTTACAAACTGCTGCTGTTTCAAATTGTTGCAAAATTAAAAAAATACGAAGTTTTTAAAAATAAACGATGAAAACTAAAGTTAAACTCATCGAAGAACCCGATATATTTATCTCATAGAGATTTTAATTTTTTTAATAGCTTTTATTATATATTGCATTGGTTGTTCATCTTTTTAATTTTGCATAGTTTTAAGGGTTATAAAATAAAATCTCAGTACTGGTTTCCATAATATTATTACGATTAGGCTATAAAAATATCAAAGTACTTAAGTTGTTCTACCATAGAAACTGTGAGACATTTTTAAAGGGTACCTATGGATTCTTCTTACCTATGTTCCCAAAACAGTTTCGGATAAAACTTTTGGAACTTAACTTGATTCAGTCATGTCCAGAACATCCCCTCGTAAAAAATGTGGGTTGTTGATGATACAGCTATGATATAACGCTATAACTAGTGTAATGCCAATTGCATGCTAATATTTGATAACAAAAGAAATTTGAAAAAAGTGATATTTTTACATGTGAGGGGCTGGGCTAACGTTATGCCCCTTTGTGTTTTTTTATGAATAACATGTGTATAAGGGTTGTGAAAATTTTTAATAATGACAAACTAATTATTGGCATTACTTTAAAAAAAAAAGTTCAATGTGGGGGAGGGGGGTGGAGGTGTATTATATATTATTGTATTATTGGGTGTGTCATACAATATTATTATTTAATCGTTATTAATCGATTCGAAAATTGTGATATCTATCGTTGTGTTATGTGATGAGTATAATATACGAAGTAGTATTAAAATATTAAATGTAACAATTTGCAAAAATAATTTAATATATTAATTTTTGAAAAGACTAAGAAATAAGAATCTTCATCTACAAGTTATCAACTACAAACTTGAATTGAAAATTCAAATAAAAATAACAAAATCACTTCTATTTAAATTATCTCCGAATATTAATCAGAATTAAATACTTTAAATGTACAAAATATAGAACTATTGGTCGTATATTGTACGCTTTTATGATATACTATCTGATTCACTCACTTCGTTGACCGTAAAAAATGACAACACTTAAAAAAATTGTGATTGCTCAACTTCTTTTGGGTGTTCCCTGCAGTAAGTGCAACTCAGCCACCCGTTGGATCGCGGACAACGCCGATAAGAGGCTGTATGTGCAAAAATTCGATTTTGCCGGATAAACCTTCGGAAACCAAAAAAATAATAAATACTAAATTCTTATAATTATTTCTCCTATAACCAATAGCAACGATCTAAAAACAAAAGTGTCCATCGTAAATCTTAAAACCCCTGTTTGAGCACATCCCTAGAGTTTGGTCTACCTCGTCAAAATTTAATATTTAAATTGTTTTTTATAATATAATGGAGACATTTTATTATTTGTAATGTATGATTTTTCTTAAATGTTTTTTAAATTATTACAAATTGTCCATAAAATATGACGTCACTCTACATTTTTACAATTAAATGTTTGAAATATTAATTTTTAAATTCCAAAACTAAATTTGCTAGGAAAATGTATTATCTATATATATATATAAATTCGTGTTCATGTAATAACAATGATTTATAACCAATGGCAACCAATAATAAGTAAATACTAATTTCTACTAATTATTTCTTCTAAAACCAATAGCAGCCATTTATAAACAAAAATTTCCATCATAAACCTCATAATCCCTGTTTGAGCACCTCCCTGGGTTGGAATTTACTCCTTTTACATTTTTCTTCCCAGAGGTCTTATCTATTTCTGTACCAAATTTCATTGCAATCGGTCCAGCCGTTTAGGAACGCATAAAAGACAGACGGACAAACATTAATTTATATATTTATATATAATATAGATAAATCATAATAATATTATGTAGAGATGTGAGCCTGGTAAATTTGACAATTTTTTTTTAATCAAGTGACCTTTTAAAATCATACGAAGCTAATAACAGAGTGATTGACATAAAACGAAAATTGTTAACTATGTAGGTATACTACAAATTCAAATTATTATGTATTCAGATTTTAGAATGTCGACAAGAACAGTCATACATTTTTTTTTTCAGATTTTCATACCAAATTGACTTGTTTTATATTATTATCAATAACAACAATTATTAACCTTTTCACAATCTAAAAATATTATTACTCTGCAATAAGTCCAAAACACGGTTATTTATTTTTTGTTATTATGTTTTGTTGTTATACATAATATCTAGAAAGAAGTATTAAATAAATCTGTTAAAATGCTAAAATTATAATAAATTTATTTAGTTATTCAAGTTGTTAATTTTTTTAATTTATGTCAAGGTTTCCAAAATACGGTATTAAAATTTTGTAGTAATACATTTATGAAAAAGGTTAAGAGGGGCAGAGGGTGTTCTTTATGATAACATAACCAAAAATATCAAAATTTACAGAATTGTGATCCATTAATAAACATTTTTCTCGATGAATTACCAGAGATAAATATCCACAAACTAAACATCGGATACCCCAATGTGTTTTTTCTCATAAAAATCTTCTAAATATCGTTTTCCCATTAAATATAATATACTTGTAATAAAAGTTTATCAACGGAAATTGAAAATGGCTGTTAAGTGACCGCTCATTCGCGGCCGTCTCTGATTCGAATTCGCAAAACAATATTCCGTCAGACCGGGAATTTCTGTTGACTCGTATCACTGTTATATTATTACGACGATCGAAGAAACGCAGTGCGCCAATTTGATTTAAAAATCTCAAAATAAGTAGGTGTCCGTCAGCAATTATATTTTTTTGAACGACGGTGAGAGTGTTTGACAGACGGTTGTAAATCAACTTATTATCTTTATCAATGTTTTCGAGGAGAAACCCTTATTTACGGTCTACACACCAAGTAGATTTATACAAATTATATTTATATTTCAAAACCAGATATTATTTTGTAATACATAATAGGTACCTACTATCTAAGATTATAATGTTTCGTTTACCAAGAATATGTCGACGACTCGTTTATACTTCAATAATCTTTTTGATTTTAAATCGCATTATATAAAACTCAGAGAGGTCTAAGCTGGAAAAGTTGTAGGGTAGGGATTGGTATGGTCTGTACTACCACTCCCACTCCACGTGCCCCGTGAATTTGGTCGTGCGGCTTTTGTACAGAGATACGGCAGACTCCGTGAAAACGTTAGAAAATTACAAGTTAGAACATTCAACGCTAAAACTAAAGTGTCACAGAACGTTTTCTCTTGGTTTCGACGTCACGATATAATATCTATATAATAAAATACAAGAAGGTTAAGGAATGAGAATAATAAAAACACTCAGATTACACAAATGTCCAGAGCAGTAAACAGAATAAAATACATTTTTTTTCGCTTCTAAATTTTCATTTTTAATGTACACGATAAACATTTTTTATTTTTTAATGCTTAACGCATTTGGTATATTTAATCGTTCCTCTCAGCAAGTTTTATTTTTCCTGTACATTTATTAGTACATCTCTTAGAGATTACCACGAACGTGTTTTTGTATAATATATTATATGCATACACGCATGCATATAATAAGTATGTTGTGTAGTTGTTGTTTTGTATTTACGGTAGTCGCTGAACTTTAAACATTTTTTTAATGAACATAAATACACATTTTAAACACTGTGCATAAAAAATGCATATAAATTCACACAAATATTTATATAATATACCTATAATACACTTTTCTACTTTATATTATTTCTTTAAAGAGCCGATAAAAGTTTTATACTAACATATTAAATTCTATTAAAGTTATGTTTTGCTTTTGTGAAAGGTAATTGTGTGAAGTTTACTAATGCAAAAAATTTTTCTTTTTATTTAAATACGGTAAAGATTGCATTATTTCAAAATCGTATATTATTTGAGGCGATTTACAAAGCATAGGTACTTACTCACCCGCATTTGTTCTTTAATAATTCTAATTATTCAAATTCTGATTTTTAGTATTTTTAAGTATACTTAAGAACAATAGTTTAGATTCCTTACATTTTTTGTATAACATTCAAGACATTTAAGAAGCATTCTGTGAAGATATGTATTTTTTTTCCAATGTGGACCAACCTTTTTTACTGTAAACTGTTATATCTTCCAAACCTATTATTGGCGTCACATTATTCTTAGTACAAAAAGTTAAATAATATCTCAAAAACTACTAATTTTAATTTTTATGAATAAAAAATTTGTGAAAAGTCATCAGATTAATGATTTACACTAAAAAAGGGTCTATGATTGTATGTAATGCCAGTAAATATTCGTATATTTATGTGCGTAGTTTGGGTAGTTTTCAAATATTAACAGTAAAATATTGTAATAACATTGTATTGTAAAAAAGTGTTTTAATAAAATATAGTGTTATATATTAATACGTTATTTTAAAGGCAATAACTTTTTTTTTAAAAAAAAAAACTCTTTAGATATTATGAGAGCAAAATAAGTAATGTTGTGAGATTTAAAATGTGTTTGTGCACTCAAACACTGTTCTACAAACAAAGGACGCGTGTAAAAGTATTTTTTTTTAACGCCTCGTTGCATCGAGTTATCGTCATACAAACCTTAAAAAGCACCAGTAATGATCATTTTTTATATTTACATTTCTGTTATAGGAACATTTTATTAATTTAACAAATAATCCAGCTTTGCAGAAATCACCGGGAAAGTAGAAATATTTTATGATAAAATCTCATATTATTAATTATTTGGGAGAGAATGAAGTAAAATGTGTTGCTATCCGCATTGAATCTACACTGACGATATAAATCGCATATAATATGTTTTTTTCAGACATCCAGGGAATTGTTTTTGTAGTATCACTTTATTACTCGTATTTTGTAAGTAATATAGTAATACTTTTATTTATAACATGACGAATAATTATATTTTTTGTATCACATTTGACACCGTGGTTATCTGTAATTAATGACATTTTTCAGCCTAATCCGACAAGGTCAAAAATGTTGTTCTGAATAATTGTAAGGCCGTTTTGCACGGCAATTAAACATACATCTTGCACTGAATTCCAAATAAATGTGATAGGTATACACTGTCTGATCGATACAAACACTACCATGGTAATGCGTTTGACCCTAATAATTAGTAATTACGATATAAACAGGCTATGATTTGATTGCAATTTGAATAATATAGTTACTAATAATAAAGTACTGCAGACGACTGATGGAATTGTGTACAGTTTCGTTCCTTTTTTCAGATTCACAACGATTGATATAGGAAAAGTGTCAAATATTTTTTTCACCCAACTGGCATATAATACATCATTCTAGTCGATTTATTTGTGAGCACCTTCTACTACGATAAATGAAAATTCAACACATGAACTTGAGTCACGAATAGTTTCACGTTTGATCGAAATGTTTGAGCATTGACATAAAGAGTATAATATCAATTGTAGTTATTACAATAAAATAAAATTTCGGCTTATTCTTATAATAATTTTAAAACCAAAAACACGTTAGTCGACTTTTTCAATATACTATATTATAATCATAGTTCAAACTTCTAAGTATGAATAAGTTGAATTATTAAAAATAATAAATTGGTAGTTATCTAATTTCTAGGTGCAACTCGTTATATTTTGTACACCACAGAATAAAAAAAAATTTAAAAGAGTATTTCAAACTTGGGCTCTGTATTAAAAATATTAGAAGGTAGTACCTATATTTTGCAAAGTCGAATGTAAATTAGAAAAATATTCACTGATTGCTTCAGAAGACACCCCAGGTTAGTTTAGGACCTGGCATTATTTCTATTTTGCGTTAATCTTTTTCCTATTAAATTGTGATGACGTTTTAAAAAATATTTTACCAAATTCGAACCAATCCACCAGTTCTTCGATTATGATTTCCATGAAATTTAGTTGAAATCTAATTTATTTTTATGCGATCATTCTGACCCCGCGACTTTGCATGAAGTTTACTCTGTAACAGATTATTCTAGAATAATAGAACTTACATAATAATATGTAATTAATATAACATCTTTATTCATGAACCCGTTTATTATTTTTATTCCGTATCGTCAAATTTCCAGTACTATTTTATTTTCATCAGGCGTTATGGACAATAATGTTAGGGAATCATTGAAAACATGTAGTGTTATCATTATATCGTTATATAGATGTGAAATATAATGATTTTCTTAAATTAACAAGTTTAATATTATAACACGAGAAATAGTAGAAAATAGAAGTGGTTTAAAATTTCCAAAATTGATAATGTCAAGAAAAAATAAATATTTTTCCAGTTAAACTATTACGATCAAAGTCGCCCCTTTAAATCAAACTCACCCAACGTAATGGTAGGTATATTTAAAAATAATAATATTTATGAATTTTATGAACACATTTATTCTAACTTCCATATTATATTTTAACACTAGCGAGGTATTATTTTTTTATAATAATAAAATTCTAGAAGTAAATTTATTATGATACTACATTTAAATTATATTTTTGAATTTGATAGTAAATGTATCAAAGTATATTTAGAAATAATAATACGCTGAGGCAATATTTCACTTACTAAGAACTACAAACTTGCAGACTTCAAGTTAACTATCTACAATAAAACCAATAATTTTTTTGATTTAAAAAAAATATATTTAGGTAAGTACACAATATATTTAATTACATTTTGGTTGAAAATATATTAAAGTGCAATCGAATTTTTTATCCTAATAAAAAAAAAAAACTTAACATTTTGGTGTAATGGAAATTATTTGTACCCTTGTTGAAATATTAATCTGGGTCATTTTGTATTAAATCGCATACGCCTAAGTGATTTTTTGGTTTTCAGATTCACCTATCATCGTTTTATTAAATCCGCTTATATAACAGGATACATGATTTATGGTTTTAAAGGTTTTGATTTGATTTGCATTGGATATTCACATTTTCAAAGTATAATATAATATCAATTAACAATAAAACTGCACAAAACTGTATGAGTAAAAATAGCATTAATTGTGAAAAATAAATATAAGAAAAATAAAAAATAGCACACTTCGTTTTAAAACCAATAAGCTTCATCGCTCTGTTATGTCTTCTTCGAAACACAAGTAAAATAAAAATGCCTCATTCAACAGTCACATAAAATCGAGTATATTACTATATCAATATCAAATCTCAATGAAAAAAAAAAACTTATAACTACCTAATTTTACAAACGCAATAACTGAAAACTATATTTAAAGACGACGAACGATTTGAGCCTAAATTGAGTATGTTATGGTTATAATAGTGACGGTTGGCGACAGTGATGCAACAGGGATTCAATTTTGGGAGGAGAAAATACTAAATTTGAATTTAATTTCTATTTCGGAAGGGGTTTTTATTGGTGGCAGGGGGTGAAGTTAGGTTTATGAGTAGAACCTTAGAGAGTTATTCGTTTACGCCAAAGTGAAAAAGATTTGGCTTTCATTTCTTGTCATATATAGGCATGCACAGTGATGTAAATTTTCATGAAAATTTTTTTTGGTGAAAATGTTCATGAAAATGTTATAATTTATCATATTAATTTCGTATCAATTTAATCTTTTGATATTATATAGTTGTGGTCATAATTATATTTTAAACTATGTACTTTTATTACCATTTATAGCCATTTTAATATTGTTTTGGTATTATTATATTTAACATAATATAGTAAATTCAAAATATAAATAATTGAATATATACAATATAAACCTATATCAATATATAATATTTAACTCGGTTATAAATGTAAATTCTTTTCTTTTATTAAAAATGTTGTATTTTTCCTTCAGTATAAATGTTGAGTGTATAATCGTTTTGCTACAGTTATTGATTTTTTTATTTTTTTTGTAATTTATTGTTTGAATCACTTCCATAATTTTACCCAAATTATAATTTTTTTATTATAAGTGTTTTGTTTGACTCTGACGTGTACCATCCTTATTATAGTGTAAATAAAAATGAAACAGAAATTTTATAAAGTATTTGAATACGTTTAAACTCGAAAATAATAAAATATTTCACAATATAGCAACAATTTTAAATCTAACAGTATTTTGTTAGTTGGTACTTGGTAGTAAGTAGTACAAACTTGTTACTATGTAAGTTAAAACTAAACGCTTACCTTATAAGTTACAAATCAATATATCAAACTTAAAAAAATATATATATATATATTACAAAGTAGGTACCAGGTACCTACTTATTTTAAATTATATTAGACAATTATCATCAAAATAAAAATCTATGGTACAGTGATACCAACCATACAACCTCAAAAATTAATTAAGTTAAGAAAAATACATTTAAACTAAAATTTTCAGAAATTTTCAATTGAAAATTTTCAAGCTTAAATCTCTAGGCATACATATATTAAGTACATAGGTACTATTCTAAAAAATTCAATAAGGGTAATATTTTTAGTTGAATAGGTACTTAGTTATTACAGTAGACGTGTTAATTAAACTTTTGAGAATATTTTATCTTTTTGGGTTTTGGATATTTAATTTATAGCTGTTTATTTTTATAAGCTATATATGTATATAGGTACATTCATTTGAACACTTGAAATACATTTTTTTTAAAAATATATTAATATAGTAGGATGCGATTTGTAAAACTACATATTATGTTCGTTGAAATGTGCATAGGTTGATTCGAAATTATTTGTTTTTCTTCATAAACGTACTATTTTCAGAATACCAAAAAACAACAACAATATAAAACCAGAATTATGATTATTGGGGGTTACGATGCACGCCCAAGTCTTTAAGTTACAAATTCAATTATTTACCTTTTATTTATAGTTATTGGTATAAATGTAGGCTCATATGTTAAATATTTAAATATACGTTATATATTCCACATATATGTTTCAAATATATATACAAATTATTCAAGTATAATACTATACTATGTGGTGTACTACGTAGAATTAAAAAAAAAATATTCCTGGGGAGGAGAGGTCACAACCACGCTCCTAGTAGCGCCACTGGTTAGTGACCTGAAATGTTTAATTCATTCTGATTTCTAAACATCATATAGGTAGTGTCTCATTATTGTTATTATTTTTTTATAAGGAGCTAAGAAGTATAATATATTACTATAAGTTATAACAGAATTATATTATATTAACAGATATATTATTATTATTACAGTTGAGACGTATCTGGTGCTGTCACTATGCCGTAAAAGAAAAACATCATAACTTTCCCGAATGTAGCCAACCAGACATTTTCTGAGCAGGGGTCCATAATAATGTACCTATGTATAATATGTACGGTCGTTGAGCTTCTAGTGCATTTATACCAATTTATACCAACACCGAATAAAATATATCACTTTATAATATGAATGTACTCAAATACGGCTCATGGTAGGAGGGTTAGGGACATCCAGACCACTGACTCGCGTTACTGACGACGCCACGACGGTGTCACGATTACACGCGAACAATATTACGTCGTACGATATTATTATACTGTAGTGTATCAGTCATTATTATGGTGTGTATGATCTGAGATGGAATTTTTAAAAGTCATGATATTTACTTATACATAGGGTAAGTATTCGAAACCTGGTCGATGGCAAAACGCTTTTTCGTATTTTAATATTATTCGTTTTTGGAACCGTCAAACCGACGAACCGAAATAACGTTGCTCGATTGAGCATACCTATACGTTCTATATGTATACTCGGTAGCATATAGATATCGATTATATGATATTGCGAACGCGTTTTCAAGGTAATACAAGCACGTTGCCTTGATTTTGAATCGTTTTTCAGTCAGTCGCACACGCATTTATCGCTATTCAGTATTCTCGCGTCGATAATAATCGACAGCAATCATCTCGTAACAATTTGGATTTTTTAAACGTTTGCGCTTGTTGTACACATAGGTACACGAACTGTATGTATTTTTTAAATATTTGCTGTCAAAAAATATATTTCACGTTTATTTTTGTACCATTGTCGTTGTGTAATAATATTGGCGGCTAACAGACAAATGGCCGTATCCGCCATATAGAAATTTAGATTAAGTAATCATAAGCATATCAAAATGCATCAAACGATCCCACTCTAGAGGTACTATTTACGACCGTCACTAAATAATATTTAAATGTTTCTTTCAGCCATATATCTACCTTTTTTTGACGCCTGGACCTTTTGACCTTTTCCTGAATAAAACGAATGTACGTATACGCCAAATTAGTGGTTATGTCTGTTTGAAGTTTGAACTCCGGTTAGAATTAACCACAAGTGACAAGTCCCAATATTGTGGTTAAGACATAACAAACGATGTATTTAAAATTGAAATGCACGCACAAAATACTGTTGTTGCATTGTTACACGATAGCTGTTATCACATTTATAATAGATCATCATGGCCTATACAAAAAAGTTAATATCGACCTGCTCTCTTATTTCCGTAAAAAAACTTGTACATTATAAGTATCTTACCTGCTATTAATTGTTTACTGAAGTTACTTATCAGATCATTAAATCATTGCATTAACTATTTTTTCAAGGCAATTATAATTACTAAAAACTAATGCCTATCTTAAAGATTTAAGCTTTGAATTTTAAATTTTATTATAGGTTTTAAATAATTGTATAGCTCATCCACTTATTTTATGTTCGTTTAGTGTATAATTTGTTATTTACATTTAGTCGTAAAATTTGAATGTATGTATCTGCATTTTTCTGAATAAATAATATTTTTAAAAGACAGATAATTTCTTGTATAATATAAAAGAAAATAGCACTTCATACGAATGGTTATATTTAATTTGTTCACGGTATATTTTAAATTCAGATATTTTAAAACACTGGTGTAGAAATAACGGAAGTCATAAGTTTTAAGATTACTTACAAAACTTTTAAATATGCGTGTTTAATAAGTATCCAAATTTTAAACTTTACATAAAATATAAGTACTAATTTTGGATAATATTATAATTTTAGTATGACAGTTAAAAACTTAATAACTTTACTTTATATTTTAATTTTGGTCGTTTGATGACCTTGGCCTAGTGATCACGGCCCACGGGACATAATAATGGTAGACACCCAGTCCATGTATCAATTATATGTAGGTACTAGACTAAGGATCTTCCATACATTTTTTTTTTGCAAAAAGGAGTATGGACCATCAATTAATTTGTGAAAATAAAGCAAACACCGAAAATGTATCTATTAAAATACAGGTAATAAAAAAAAGTGGATATACCACATAAATACATAATACAGACTACCTAATTAATAATTTCTGAACCGATTGGTTATTTCTAAGTTAAAGTTTATTAATATATCATAATGACTTAGTTTTTCTGTTCACTTAAATATAATCAGCGTAGCTTAAACTTAACCATTGACAATAATATTTAGAAGGAAAAATTTGTTTTTTGGCTCTCTAGGAAAATTTTGTTTATGGCTGAATTGTCTATGATCCGTCTATCCATAACGAAACATTACTCTCATTGTGTGTACTTATATTTTTAATATATGGATTGGCTATACCATTTTAGAATGAAATTTTAGCCTCTCTAAAATATGTTTGTATAAACAATAATATTTACTCTTGATTCAATATTTGGAAAATCCTAGCGATGGAAAATAGTGATGATATGTTAATTTCTTTTCTATTCAAAATAGCAAATTAGTACCTATTTTACATTAAAAACATTATCCTGTATAACCGAATAATATATTTGTATAGTTATGGACGTTTACTCTTTAAGAGTTTTGCATAATATACCAACAGTATATTATTACGTAAAATATATTTGTACAACTTTTTTTTTCTCAGGAAAATACCGGAAGTTCTATGGCTCTAAATAATAATGATAATTACCTCGGAGGCGTATGTTTATTTTTAGTCTTTACATAATATTATGCAGTATGCAATTATAAATAATTAAATTAACGCGCTAAATTCGTTCTTCTAAAAAAAATGTGAATAATAAACCAAAATGAGATGCTTTTATTGTACGTTTCCCACATTGCCAACCATAAACTGCAGTCGATTTTTCGTTTATACAAACTTGATAATGTATGGTAAAAATTATATAAAAAACCCAATACAATTTCAAATATATATATATATGACTTTTTTTAAAAATTGTTTTTCTAAAACTTATTTATAATCTATATAATATACAATGAGTAGGTACAATGAGTACATTTGATAAATGGTTATTAACAAGAAGTTGCGTTTATACTTTATGGGCATGCACTCAGCAGTGTCATCGACCAAGGTACATCTCAGGTACCTATTACTTATTGTTTTTATTTACTTATTTTTATTTAAGTAGATACTGTCTTTTGAGTTTTCTACGTACATTACCGGGAAGTGAGATGGAGGATAATTGTTTAATTAATGGGAGTTTCAGTTAATATTCAATTTAATCTAATATAATTTTGCTAATTGATAAACGGTAGATATTTCTAGGTCTTTGTGAAGATCATTGTTTGAGAAATATCATGTGCCTCACTGTGGGACGTGTACTGTGTCCACGGATCGCACGCCTGACTATTAGTTGTGGTAATCAATACGTCGCTCTCCTGCAGTCCAGTGTACGATTTATGGCAGCCAACAAAAGTAAATGGTTCGTCGGTCTTGTTTTTTTGTTTTATGCTATAGTCATGTTGAAGTGGAAAACTCGATGAAAATAAGTAAAAATTCGTCGTGATTATATTACACTTTTGGACTGCGAGTTGAACGCTTTAAAATCCTTGAAATATCCACAGAATTATCATCCTTTAAATATATCTTAAAACTTTAAAAGTTAAAACGAATTTTAATACTTTACTTTTAGATAGACCAATAAAGTAATAAATATATTCCTAGATCAGAAAGAAAACAAATTTCTTAAATTTGAATAGGGTACAATGAAACAATAGAGTGGATTAATCAAACTTTAATATTTTTTTATATACCTAGCTATAGAATATTAATATTATAATTAATATAAATAAATATGAAATAACTATTGTTGATCCAAAAAAATAAAAGTTCTTCTACATAATTTATATAATTTTCAATAGTTACTTATTGAGTATTTAAATATAATTTAATTTTTAATAGGAAAAAAAATCAATTTTATGATGTATTTAAAATTTCCAATTGAAACAATACTATGCTATACGATCAGTCAAGCAGATCAGTGGCCACAATAATTGGTTATTATTTTATAAATGTTAAATAAATAATAATGCCATTATAAATAATATATTATATTATATTATTATTGTACAAAATAAATACAAAAATGCATAAAAACAACAAAATACGCTATCAAAATATTATTCAAACATCTGAAGTATGTGACATCAAAATAATGAAATAGTATATTATAGGTTTTGGTTGTAATTCAAAAACTAGGTTAAAAAGATAAAACAATCGAGAACAAAATAAAAATAAAGGAGGTAGAATATCTATTTACTCCTTTTTTTATGAAATAATACATATGGTTTTATAATATTATATATTATATTATGTAGGTATATAATGGTTGATTAATAAGTTTGTAATTATCACTTACAACACTAATCTTGATTCTTGGCATTGATACATATTTTAATATACGGTTTTTTTTTTTAAATATATCAATTGTGTGCCGTGTATAAAATATATCATGTGAACAGGAGGAGTTTAAAAACCGATAAGAAACTCCCAATGTGTTATGGACGCATACGTCCGGCCGGCGGCGAATCCGATTACAGTCCGCCGGACTCCGGGCACGACCCCACATGAAAAAAAAATTCTACTTCGTAAATTTATAACTTCCAAAAGCGAAAAACACTCCACACGCCGAAAGTAATCTATATCCCGTATGGGTGCCACAGTTAATCGCAGCCATTAATATATTTGTTTATACTGCGATTGTGCGATATTTTGATTGTGATGCAGAGGATGCGCTATATCTCCCTCCTCCCCATTGCTCGAGCAATCCTATGTGGACGTAGCTTTTAATGAAATCTCAAATCGAGATAATAATAATAATAATATTATGCTTTAATCGAAACTCATTGTATTATTATACTACTGTATATTTTGCTCCATATATTGTCATCGCGTGCTACGCAACCTTCTCGCTATTAACCTCGCTTCAACAGTGGATTCGGGTTTCAGCAGTTAACGCATTGCTTTTCCCTCCAACGTGTTATTTTTACTTTTTACTTTAATCGCGTTTCGTTAAAAGACGCACAGCAACAAATCTTCCACGTCCTGCAAATGCAATTTAATGTGTCACAACAAGAACCCCGTGGTTTGAGAAATCCACGCTTGCACACACCCACACATACACAGTACACACACGCTATGCGTATATAGTCTTGACACAATTATTGAATGACGAATTAAATTAAGAAAGACGAGAAAAATACGACTCGTCTTAAACCGTTTTACGTGCGTAGTGTGTTCCTCACGAGAACAAAATAAACACGAAAACTATATAACGAAAACTATAATATACTTGTAGAAGTATTAAACATCTTAATCGTCTGTAGTCTGTACTGCTCACGAACGTTGTCAAAAACAAAATAAATGTCGTCTCGTATCAAATCCATTCAACCGCGTCATGTTGCAAATTACATCTCCTTCCCTCTCGCGTGGGTATCATATATTAAATATTATTTCGTAAAATATGTTTATACCTTATAAATATTTGAAACTTATCCGATTAGTACTTGTGTACCATATAAAATTAGCTAGATACCTACTATATAATATATTTCAAAAACATATTTTAACACTGACCATTTTAACATTTTCTGTACTTTGCAATATAATATAACAACGCAGTTTAACTGTCACTAAGTCACTTTATAATATACATTGGTATATAGTAAAAAGATGTTTTAATTTAATTTTTGAAGACTTCAAAAAAATAGGGACATTATTTTAATTGAGTAGTATAATATTGAAAAACAATTTTATTGGGTTCGATACAGTATATTCTTCTAAAATCGTACATACCTATAAAATATATTAAATATGTTTAGGTAGATACATTTATTTTGATCGACAAATATATATTTGAAGTAATTTTTTATATTTTATTATTAGTTATTATGTTAAAACTTTATAAACTGTTATTATTTTATTATGGTAATCAGCCTGTGCTAAAAGAATTTCAACAAAGAATTTATTAACAATAAAAATAACATATAATTACCGTACAAACCTCTATCTGAAAATATTGAATCGAATTTCGATTTTAGTTCTTAAAAATGAATAAATAATATAACCATTGCAGTTCAATCGTTGGTAACTGCAACTGAAAGTGCGGCAGCCGCGCGTAAACGAATAATGAATTTTATAATTTTAAATTTTCCATACGATTCTATAGCATTGCATTGTAGGTGGTTGACGTAAATGTACGTTTACAAATAATTATTCAAAGGACAACAAATCATTGAACAAGATAGTGGAGAACAAATTTAATGTAATTTTTCGATGAAAAAGAAAAAATAATACCAATATAATTTTTATAATATTACTTGTTATATATTGATGTTTACGATTAATTTGTGAAATCAAGTTAGCATAAAATAAATGGATTATGTTTATAGTTTTGTATAAAAGTAAAGGCTCTAAAAGTTGTGATATAACTTTATAGCTAAGTCTTTGAACTATAGATATAATTTATGTTAAGACAATCTGCTTAATAATTTAACTTAGCTCGGTGACTTTAAAACACTTGATTAAAAATACACTGCCTATTTCAATGAAACTAGATATTATTATTATGTACTCATTATGTTTATAATATTTTTAAATTTTTAATTTTTAACCAAGCTAAGTTCAATTGACAATTATTATTATCAAACTATTTTAACATAAATAATATCTATAGTCCTAAGATTTAGCTATAAAATATAACTTTGAGAGCAGTTTGTTTTATACTTTTATACTTTTTACTACTCGGAGTATGGTGGAGTGTTTTTGATGGGGTTATCACTCATTTTTTGTTGATACCTTATTATTTCGGGAAAATATTGGTTTTACAATGATGTTTTTTCCTTTTTTCTTAAAACTTATTTTATAAAATAAGTTTGCTCGAGTACGGAGTAACTAATGGGAACCACTTAAATACAATAAAAAATAATAATATTAATTTCTACTATTACTATTGTCTATTACAATCTGCAACCAATGGTAACCATTTATAAACAAAAAAAAAAACTTTTCAATTTCCACCATGAATCTCTAGATATCTTTAAAATACGAATATCGAAAAATCCTTTCTTATTGCACAATATCTAGATCATTAGAGGAACCACTATTCCAAATATCAATGTTCATAATATAAATTGTAGACATAAATTTTTTTTTTTTTTGTATAGCGGTTACCATTGGTGTTGCATAGAGCATTGTTTGCGGGCCATGTGGAGTACCTATTATCTAATAAAATGTCCACGAATTCAACCATTGATATCCACAATAAGAAGAGCTTACACATGATAAATAAAATCAATGAGTGTTGCTAAAAACTATAAATCGAAACGTAATACTATAGAGCAGAGAAAATGCTTAACTATAATTGCATATATGAATAACTAATTAATGATGAAGCATAATATTTTTGATTGGTCCGCACCTAGCTCAAATAATTCAGTAAACAAAAGAAATATCTCTCCAGCAGGTAAATTAGCGAAATCTTAGCTAAAACTAAAGTTTAAATCGATAAATTGTTATTTAAAACGTATATGCCCCATTTTCTTAAACTAATAGGTAGTTCTTGATGGCAACAAATATTACTTAAACACAAAATCATCAACAACTTGAGTATCAAAATTAAATCAAATCAGACAGTTATGATAAGTAAAGTATAGTATAGTAAAGTTAAGTATTACGTAGGTAACTTTAATATAGGAACAATACATAATACAAAAATAGTGGTTTTAACGTGCAACAAAATTTTTTTGAATCATACACAAGTTGTTAGTTCCATTTTCGAATGAAATTTGGAAAGAAATTTTTGTTTTGTATGTCTTATAATATTTTTTTAGTTACATATCTCGTAAATGTTTTTTACATGGTATCTTAATTTTATATTCATATATATACGTACAGGAGCTTACATCCCCTTTTTAGATTCATGTAGTTAGTTATACCACTCACCAAAAAAATACCTAATAGTCTTAAGATTTTGCGTTAAATATATTTTTTAAATTATCTATGGTTCTTTAGATTCTAATAAATTATCAGTACAGATATAGTATAGGTACATGTATTTTATAATATTATATAGGAACTCGAAAGAATCAGGTAAGTTAAGTTGCGTTTTTTCAAAATAATATTAATTGTAGGTATACAAAATAATTGTTAAAAGTCTTAACTAACATAATTGATACATTATTAATTAATAAACTTAATATCTGTACCTCAGATAGGTTAGGTTAGCCTATATATATAATATAATATGTATACCTATATAAATATAATTTTATTTTAGATTCTGAGCGGAGCGATGAATGTATTGGTTTTACAATGATGTGTGTTTTTTTTTTTATTTTTTTATTTATTTTTTTATTTTTTTTTGTGTCTGTCATCACGTTTTGGGACAGTAAAAGTGCTTAGATTTTCTTCAATAGTACCTTTTCTGATAGGAAAGTGAATCTAGTTGGTACTTTGGGGGGTCAAAAGTAAACATTTTCCAGTAGTTTTCAAAAGTACCGTGAAAAACAAATGGAAAATTAAGGAAAAAACGGGAATTTTTACGCAACATTGATTTTCGATTAAATCGATTTTGGTTTTTGGTGTAAGTCTAAAAAAAATGACGGTAAATACATGAAATTTTTACTGAATGTTTATATAAGCAGTTTCTATATACCATACCGTTTTCAAAATATTTTGACTTATTTTGAGCTGTTTACAGACATTTTAAATTTCCAATCTTTTTGGTTTTTTTTTTTTTTAAAATCAATAACATTTTATTTATTCGTTAAAAATTCTTGAAAATTTAATAGAATGCTCCTAATATATTGTTTCAAAGGCACATGAAAAATATTAAAAATCTGTAGTCACAATTTTTTTTTTTAAGCATTTAAAGTTGAAATTTTGACAAATTACGTAAAAATGACGAAAATTTGCAAATTATTTGGAGTTAGAAATTCATAAAAATTTTTCTTTTAAATCTAAGGTTTTAAATTTTAACACAAGATTTAACGTAAGTTTTTCTACTTTTATCAAAAATAAAATATCTAAAAGCAATTAAAAATAATTTTTTATGAGTGTTTTAAGTTCATAATTTTACAACATAGGATATTCACTCGATTTCTCATGTAGCGTTTTTCTTATTTGGTTGTAATTCAAAAACGAATAATTGTAGATGCATGAAAATTTCACTAAATGTTTATATTCTCATTTTCTATACACCATTCAATTTTGAAAATATTTTGATTTGTTTTGAGCTGTTTACAGACATTTTTAGTTTTCAATTTTTTTAGTTTTTTTTTTTATAATTGTCAATAAAATTTTATTTGGTGGGCCAAAAAGTCTGAAAATTTAATACAAGCTTTCTTATATATTGTTACAACATCAGTTGAAAAATTTTAAAAATACATAGGCACGATTTTTTTTTATAAGCATTTAAAGTTCGAATTTTGACAAAATTTGTCAAAATCTCGAAAATTATAAATCATTGTAATTAAAAAATTATAAAATGTTCAGTTTTTATAACTAAGTGTTGAAAATTTAAAACAAAAATTCTCATAAATAAATCATACTGTAACCAAAAAATCTAAAAAATATATCAACACATTTATTTTTTACAGACATTTTAATTTCAAATTTAGACAAAATTTCACATTTAAACCAAGAATAATGATTTTAGTTATTTTGATATAATTTAAAAATATTATTTGTTGGTATATGAAACTTTTAGATTATATTGTTATATTTTATATACACGCAATGGCATTTTAAAATATAATTTTTTTGAGAAAAATGAATTTAACCAACTATAGTAAATACTAATGCCTATAATACTAAAATTAATTACTTTATTCACAATAATATCATCAAATACATTTAGACTTAGTAAGATAACCGTCTTCCCTCAGAATCGTTTTTCTTATTCAATGATATTATATCATTGGATTAAATTATTAAAATCTAACACAATCCATTACAGTGACTCACTTGTAACCTACTGTACAGGAGAGCGACATACACTTACCCGCCCTTTTTTTTTGTTTCTTTTACATTGCTTTATACAACTCGATGACATAACTGAAATAGAAATTTAATTTTGTTAATGAATTGTTATTTTTAATGACAAAATCTATGTTTATATATTTTAGTTAATTATTTTTTAATTAAAAAGAAAGTACGCGTCTATAGCGGAGATAATAATATATTGTATAATGAAAGCGTACAAAACTTTTTGACTTTAATAATCGTATTAAAACGAAAATTATTCGTTTTGTGGAACGCAATTTTATCGCATCGTTGCAGTTACCTGTTAAATTATATCGCGCACGGTGCACCAAGGTTATATAATATACATATTATATATTATAATAAAACTTTGCGACGAGAAAAGGGTAGAAAAAATAGTAACAGACAAATATAATATCCTGACTTTTATTTCATTGTAAATTAATTCATCACATCTTACACGTAAATAATTATTGATAAAACATGTTTTGTAAACTAATCTAAATAGATACGTTTCGTTTGAAGGAGCGACAACAATAATATAAATATTAATATATAAATTCATGTACCATCGATTCAAAAGCGTAAAAGGAAAAAAAAAACGTAATTATATAATATGTATATGTATCAATAATAATAACAATATATTATATTACGAATACGATTCACTTAAATCAACTATATAAATATGTAATGTATATTATATAATATTTTATCGTTCAGTTACGATATAAATATTATCATTATTTTTTTCTCAGAAACACACTTAAAGACAAATTTTCGCAACGTAAAATGTGACATTGCAAGCATTGGAAGTGTCTTTTTTTTAAATGTTTTATTTCAATATACCTTTAGAATTATTACGCTTCGTAAATCGTTCACCGCATATACTGCAGTGAGTACACATCACGTCATATATTAAATTATAATAATATAATTATTGTAAATATACGCATAAGGAAAGAATTGAATCAATCCATTAAATAAATAGTTTTGACAAAAAAAAAAATATATTTACACAAACATAATTATAACTAAATTAATATACATTATGCACACACATTATATTATATACTACATATATTTTAATATAATATGGACACTGGACATTCATAGTGAAAATTACAACCCATCTGGACCAAACTAGACCAATCTGGACCAATATTATTTATATATGAAAATTCTTAATTTATAATTTTTAATAATTAAATACCTAAGTATATATTTATATTTAATTAAGTATGTCTTGTTTATTTTTGTTTTGGTTATCCTTGTCAACGTATATTATTGTTACGTTATTGCAGTAACACCGAATTATATTATTATTATGAACACAGGACTAAATTTGAAAGAATGAAGGAAAATAATCTCCCTTCTCTATAAAAATTAAGCAAGGCAATACCACCCATTTTAATTCAGATATAAAGTTATACGTATACCACAAATTAAGCGCACATCTAATGTAGTTATAAACACACATTAAATACAATTTCAAATAATGTAATATATATATACAGGCTGTAACAGAAATATATGATAGATGAAATAACTTTTGATCTACTTAGTATTTTACTAACTTCTTTTTTATGTATAATTTAGTCACTTGCGTTACACATATGATATAAAATTATTTTTACTATTTTTTAATACTGAAAATAAAAATTTTAAATTTGATTTAAATTAAATTTTGGAAAAGTTAAAAATGGCCAATTAGTAAATCTGATTATAAGTACAATAATTTTGATGGTAAATACATTTATATAAGTCAAGTAGTAATAATATGTTTTTGATTAAATTTATTTAGAACGTAATAAATTAATAACTTTTTTCAAAATATTATTTTTGAGAATTCCTTGACATGAGTATATTTTTTAACCTATTTATAAACCATAGAACTTTCACAATTTTTGTAATACGGTTAAGTATTATCATTTTATTTAATTTTTTTTGTCAGGTCCTTCTGTTACACTC
Source organism: Nasonovia ribisnigri (assembly GCA_027563435.1). Lineage (NCBI taxonomy): Eukaryota > Metazoa > Arthropoda > Insecta > Hemiptera > Aphididae > Nasonovia > Nasonovia ribisnigri. The sequence goes on from JANEHU010001549.1 coordinate 90,711, forward strand.
TGTATGTATTATATCAATCTGTACCACTTTATCAAAATATATTATTTTAGTTAGTTTACGTCATGCATTGTTATCTTATGTAAAGACGAAAATATCAATTCTGGTGGCTTTTTGTTTCACCCCGACGAATTTGCACCCTACCTAATTGTACGTTTTGGCCGTGTAAATAAAATTACACTGTGTAATGTATATCTAATACACGTAATCCATTTTATGACAAATTCTATCCTCTATTGAAGTTAAAAAAACATACTTTCATTGGTGACCAATTTATCGTCCATCCGTCAACCGTCATGTCTGTCGTTCGCGAAGTGAATCATTTGTACGCTTGATATGTTGTAAAGTCACACGTCCTTGCGCACAAGTCCGCCCCTGATTTTCGTTTTTTTTTTTTTTAATCCGAAATAACGTATAATATTATAATATGAAAGCGAATATATAGGTAGATATATACTTAATATGAATAATACAACGTGACGTTAATGCACGGTTAATACGTAATGTAACCGTTGGCTTAACAATGACGACTGATGGAAAATATACCCACTCACCACGAGTATACCGTATTATATTATTCAATACTATCAACAGTGGTCAAACCTGCAAAGCTTACTACGGTTGGTACAGTCGAGTTTTCAGGAAATTGGTCGCCGAAGTGTTAGAGGGAGATTCAAAACTCGCCGGGTCGTATCAAAAACTTTTTTCTGATTGGCTTACAAAAATGTGGTCATAAACATAATATTTTGATCGTATCTACCAACATGATACAATGACTACTGCAAAGTTAAAAAGGTATATTAAACTAGGGAACGTATGGTTATATTCTGGTTGGACTGTTCACTGATTAGACAATAGAGATAATTCTAATAAGGCAATAGTTTATTTATGATTTGTATGTACTAGATATTTAAAATGAAAATATTATTTCGGAATACATGATGCGACACCCTACACAGTAACTGTGAACCCCTCACCTCCCTGTTCCAGTTCGAGATGTCCGACCGCAGTAAGCACAGTCCCAAAAGGACAGTTGACCAGTTATCAATCAGCTGATAAGGTACTATTTGTTTACAATAAACTCTAAGCGATCGGGTGATCACGATGTTTTTCGCCGGTGAGTCTTATGAAACGGTTTTCACGGCCATCTCACTGCGATCGTGACTGCGTGATATTATATTAGTGTGTGGTAATGTAACAAGTCTATGGATCACCTCCGGTCTGACAAAACGTTAAAATGAGATTTGATGCATAACGTCACCAAGAATATTATTCACAAATTCCTCTGGAATTGTTATAATTTAAATATTTGTTTTAATATTAACACAATGTCAGTTTAGAAAATCCAGTGAAAACCTCTGTGAAATAGTCGCTGCAATATCTAATCAATAATACAAATACCAAGTATTATATTGTCATGCCTTATCGTCCGTTTGATTTGAAAGTGATTTTTTGTCACAATTTTTTATGCTAATATGTAACTGTTGTCTGTAATGTACGAGTGTTTTACCTGTTGTTATTTATATCGTTCGATTAGAAGCGTCTGATAATGCTTCGGTGTACTAGTTGTGCAAGTTTTTCCGTCACACGTCATAAGATCGTCAGAGCGATGTACCCGATTAGCACGCAAAAAAGTATTGAAAATAATCTATTAGTTTTAAAAATTGTGTAGAACATGGTTAGGTAGTCAAATAACATCAATCAAAAAGCCGGAAATAATGGTACAACGTATAAGAAAACAAAATGATTCGGTGCCACCTAATCTGGAAACATCGACTGATCTAAGTACCTATTTCAAATGTGTAGAATGTAAGCGGTGAAAATTTTTTATGATACGATAGTTTCGAGGAAACTTTTGATAATAAACGGATTTTATTGTTATCAACGATACACAATTTAGAATTATTACAAGTTAGTAGATATTTAATAGGTTAGGTTACATTTCCATGAGCTTCAAAATTGTTTACCCTACTTTAAAATATTATGATTTATATATGATTATAGATACAAACTTGATACCATTAGCGTACGTTATATCTTACCCAATAAAATTGAGAATATGCATGTTGTCATACTATTATAATATTATAATATTAAATAATAAATTCGAATAAACCTAATCTTAAACCAAAAGTTGTAATTTACCTCTAGAAAAAAATATTCTGAAGGTCTAGTATTTACGTCAATTAGAAGTTACACCTTAAAAAATTAAGCTCTTTTTAAAAAAATTAAGTCTAAAGATTCTGCTCTTTAAATTAAAAAGATAGTAGGTAGGTACTGTAATTCGAAAATAAAGCTATTCAAGAAAATGTAGGGGAATTTCTATACATTTTCAGCTTCAAATATATTATAATTATATCTTTTTTTACTTAATAATAATATGAAATAATAGGTAATAGGTAAGTATATTTTTTATTTTATATAAATTGTTTTTATTTGTTTTAATCGTCATATTACTACTTTAGGTACTAATACTAACAAGAAATATTATTTTGATTGTATAATTATTATACTGTATTGTAATTTAAGTTTTACATTAACTTTACGTTCTTATAATCTACACTTTTTTTAGCTTACGCGATTAAAATGCTTGTGACCAATTAATTACATCGCTCTTATTAAGTACGCGCTTTTATTTTACCGTGACTGAATGATGCGACACCCTTAACGAATTATGTCAAGCAGATGATTTATTATTATCAATAATTAATAAATAATATATTATAATATACTTATTGAATTATCTGTGTATAATAACTTACCAAAGGGCCACTTATAAGTAAATATTGTTTATACTATTATTAACTAATTAGAAAATATGAAATATAAATCAGGACTATAAGGTCAAAATGTCTAACTAATTTATACATACATAATATTATGCCTGAGATTGGCTGATGGTTCGAAATATTATAATTCTGTGCTTAAAAAAGATAAATTTATAACGAGTGAATTTCTCTTCCAGTAATGTATGCATGTGAGGGGGTTTTGTTATTCAACAAGTGCGGGGGTCCCACCCTGGAAACCTGGATATGTTTTTTTTGTTTTTTGGGCTAAGACCTGTGCTCTAAACTTCTCGAAGGGTTTAGTCCCCTCAAGCCTTTCTGCACTGATTTTCATATGTGCATGGCCATGAAAGATTTCAAAATGTTTATATTATATTTTAATCTGAATCTAAATAGGAATTAAAAATTGGTCCAAATAGGTTTTTTTTTTAATTGATCCAAATGGGCTGGGTCCATAAATTTAAATCGTAGTGAATTATACGAGAATTACTTATTCTAATAAGCACATAAGATTCGTTTTAGTACACTCCACGGCGTCGGACATATTACCAATTACACTTGTGAGATTATACAAAAGTAACGAATGCGGTTTTTGAATTTGTACATAATGATATCAAGTGTTTTTTTTGCACACAAGTCGTATTTTTTATCTTAAACACCACATTATAATACATGCATAATAATACTAAATTTTTTTTTTTTCAAATAATTATTTTAGAAAAAAAATTTTAACACAATATTTACAATGAATTAACTATAATATGGTAAAATTGTTTTATACAATGTACAAAACAAATATTCGTCTCTTTTCAAACGAATATTTATAATAGCAATATATAATAATATAGGTATATAACAACAATAATAAAAAACAATTTGTGGTTTTTATATTTGTTTTGTAAATTATTAATGGATATTTATCATTTTGCTGTATCATACACGTGTGACGTACCTATATTGTATGAGTACGACTTTTCAACAATATTTGCGACTATCTGACGACGACGACGGACCAGAAATGGAAAATATTATTGTCATTTTCACGCGGAATTTACACGCTTGCAGCCCACGCGGGACAGAAACGCATTTTACTCGTATGGACGATAAGACTCAACGCTGTCCCGGAAGAAAAAAAATCACAACAAGGGTCTGTCGTCGGCAGACCGCTTCTGTAGTTAAAGGTTAGGTTTTCCGGACGGCGGCACGGAAGTTCCGCCTTCATCGGGTTATTTATCTTATGGGCGTACGTTTTAATATACATAATACACACACACACATATATATATCATATCATATTATATTTATACCTACATATTCCCGTCGCTTCGTGTGTGCATCTACCCCTCCTGTCTACTTACAAATATCATTTAGGTGCGACAACGTAGCGCTATAATCGTCACTGGGCTCAATGAGATTTTACATAAAAGAGATCATAGTATGTCTCGTATATTATTGTAGTGTTGTTGAAAGTTTTATGTCGTCGCGTTTTCGTACGATTGTGGTTATATCATTTCATTTTACAATCGTTCCCGTGGTGTACTTTTAATCGTTCGAAAAGTCGTCCATATTTTACAAAATAATATTCGTGTAATACCGCTGATTTTAAAGTTAATGGTTTTTAAATCAGGGTCATCAAACTTGTAAACGTAATAACACACACACACACACACATTCTCTCCGTATTTTATAATATGTTATAATTTTAAGATCCCGAAGAAACCGAGAAGTTAGAAACAGAGGGACGGCATGAACACAATTATAGGTAGGTAGGTAGTTAAAACAATTATAGTGAAATTTAATTACGTTTCATACGTAACATTTATAATAATAATTAGTTAATTGTTTTGTCTGTGCCCTTTTCTTATTTGAAAACTCTTGTGTATAATAAAACAATAACTGTATATTGTTCAATAGTTTGCATTAAAAGTTATTGTTTTATTTTATACTTTATTCCGAGAAATAGCTTTCGTTTGCGCATTTATTACTATTATAGTTTTTGTGTTGTCATAATATTGTTTATACTTTATACTCATCGCACAGTTAATGGATCTAATGAATTGTCAAATTGAATTGTTTTTATTTATTATGTACAATATTACCTAATTTAATTGAAAAATGTTCTTGGATTGGACATTTATCTGTTCTTATTATGACTGAATATTAAGAATGAGTACATTGAGTAAAAATGTTGTACGGTGTATTAGAATTGTGGTTTTGGGGGGATGGTGAAGTATATTGCACTAGTAAACATTCAAAATTGATTTTATAAATAAATATTTATTCAATTAATTAAAATATCAGCCTTTAACGGCGAATCAAATGTGGTTATTATATAAATTCTAAAAACAGGGGCATTTTGGTAAGGTAAATGTATTGTTGAAGACGGTTGGAAGTATAGTTTACTCTGCTATTAGAACACACGAAAATCTTGTTTGAAAAATACTGATATTCCATTCATAACTAATAAAGTAATAACTATAACCCAACCTTAGTACCTAGTAAAGAGTTTAAGATGTTGAATATTTTCCATTTAAGTTTTTATGCACTTAAACGGAATATTTAACTAAATAAAATTAATATTATTATTATTATAATATTAGGATCTAGGGGCGCATAAAACCGTAAATGATTCACATGATTGGACTTATAACACCGGCGTCATCGAAAAGTGCATTAACATGCATCGTGCATGACGTACAGAGTCGAGAAAAAACAGACGGCTGGTGTGAAAACGTTCATGGTGCAGCTACAGTGCTGTCGTGAAAATGGTGGCGGTGACGGGCGAGAGGAAATGATAAAAATCCACAGGTAATACGACAATAATATTATTACTATTAAAAACCGTACCGAACGATCCCCGCGTTATTGCATCGCGGTGTCTGTATACTGTGCCCGTCATAATAACATTATTATCGGTCTGCGCTCTGGTCTCGAATTAATTTTCTTTTTAAATCCACTCTCTCGCAGGTGTCTGATAAATATTTTCTCGGCAATAAATCATTTCAAACGCGATTAATTACTCTACACGCGCGAGAATAGCAATATATTACGGAACGGAATGTTTTTTTGTGTTGTTTTTTACACGGACTACCTACATTATTATTACGCCGCCAAAAGAATACCCGAATATTTTAAAACGGTTTACTCTCTCCAAACAAACATCGGCCTGCTATATTGTGGAAAAGAGATTGATATGTTTTATCGTCCTTCTCGAGTACCCTCGTCACAATAAACAACAACAACAAAAAACAACAACAACAATAACAACAACACTGCATTCGAACGCGATAACGATCGCTGAAGTAATAAATAGGAATTAAAAATGAAAATCGTTTGTGTATTTAAAAGATTGAACTGTTTGAACGGACATCGAACAAATTTTTTCCTCGTACCGTAACAAATATAATATTTAATATAACATTGAAGGCAGGAGGAGGATGCGATACAATCGATAGTGACCCGACACAACTCTATACCATAGTGGGGAAGGCGTCTGAACGTCGCGGAACGAAAACTAGTTAGTAGTCCACCAAGTTACGATCTCATTCTAAACAGAGTATATTGTAGATAGCTGTGTACCCCCCCCCCCCCCCATTCACATGCTTCAAAGTTAATTTATTTTTAAAACCTTCCAGTTTAAATCTTAATATTCAAAAATTTAATTATATTTAACGGTGCGCATCTATAATCTATAGCCTATGCATATATTCACGAATAAAGGGTTCACAGCTATGTGGCCTGTCGTGTCGTGTCCAAAAGTTGAGGTCGGCCCAACTATTGAAATCTACTGATATATCGTGGTAGATGAATGATACGACGTCATGATTACAACGGCCGATCAGAATTCAATAAAAGCCACACGACACGGCAGATGACACAGCTGTGATCTGGATCGAGAAATTTTGGTGGTACCGCGGGATACCATGACTGTGGTGACCCCCGGTGACTGGGAACATACCAGGTAGTGAGATTTAAGTGTGTGTGTGCATGGTGGTGAGCCCTAGGTTTAGACCTTCCTGGCGGGCGGCGGTGGTGGCCAAGAGTGCCGCTTGCTGCGGCCGCGGTACTTGCACATGAGCACGCGCTTGAACGCCTGCCGGAACACCTTGTTGAATATGGTGTAGAACACTGGGTTGACCATGGAACTGGCGTAGCCCAGCCACGTGACTAGGTCGATGAGGCCCTTGCTGATGTCGGCCTCGCAGTTCGGGCACACGGACGGCAGCAGGTTGAGCGCAAAGAACGGTGTCCACAGGAACACGAACGTGAAGAACACGACGCCCAATACCTTGGTGGCCTTCTGCTCTAGCCGGATGATGCGGCCGTGCCGGTACGAGTTGCGGATCATGACGCTTGACCGGCTCGCGTTGTTCGAACGCTGCGGCGTGGCTTGCTGCTGCTGTCGTGATGGCAGGCCCAGCGTGGACCCGTACCTGACGAGCGGCGAGTGACGTTTTCCAGTGGCCAACGTCGTGTTCGCGGCCGGCGTCTGCTTGCGTATCGGCTTTTGCGTCATGGCCCGCCGCAACGGTTGGCCGCCGCCACCGGCCGCCGCCGCTAACGTCGTCGTCTTAGACGCGTTGGACGCAGCCGACCACACGGTCAACGTGTCGACACGCGCTGCCGTCTTCTGTTGCTGCTGCTGTGGATGCCTCTGAGGCGGCGGCGGCGTCGTCAGCGCCGGTTGCGCCGCCAAAACCGGTGACGGTGACGGTGACGTCACCGATGCCGTCGTCACATTACGGGCGGCAGAACCGCCGCTGTTCGCGGACGCAGAACGTGCACGCCGCTGTCGTCGTCGAGGCGGCGGTGGCAACAGACAGATCTCTTCGTCCAGACCCGGTTTCCGTTGGTATTCCTGTTTGAGCAGCGTCCCTACGATTTTCGGCGCACTGTCCACAGCTGCCGTCCCGGTGACGTCTGACGAGGTGGGTCCGGTCCGGTTTCTGGTCAGTTCGTCCTCGTGAAAGCTCCGGACTCGCGTGGGTCGGCCCTGGTGGTGGTGCTGCTGCTCGTGGTGCGACTGGTGGTAGTATGGGTGTGCGTGGTGGTGATGGTGCAGGTGGCGGTGCCGGTTGGGACCGTCGAACCGCCGGCGCATCGACTCGTGCAACGTGCCCGACCGCCGCCGCCGCCGCCGACGCTGCCGCTTGGCCCGCCTACACCGTGGCGTCCCGGTGCAAGTGGTTGCGTCTTCTGAGCACATCGAATCGCAAGCACCTCCTCTTTCCACTTCTACTTCTTCTTCTTCTTCTTCTCCTTCGTAATCTTCTTCTTCGTCGTCCATGTCGTCAACGTTGTTACATAAAACGTCGTCGTCTTCGTCGTCCATGCCACCTCCGTTCTCCGAAAATCTGTAGATAAAAACGAAAAAGACAATCATTAGAATTTGATAAGCACAGTAACCATTTCATCGAACATTGATATATTTTTTCGATACCGAACCCTTCTTATTTCTACTCATGTCTTATAGCCCTGGTTACTACAGTGAACATCGTTGATATCGTCACTATTAATTCATGAAACACTACGTTATGCGGGCTTATGACTATTAGACGAATTAGCTATCGAGATGATACAAGTACCTATCGATGAGGACTTGAGCATACCTGAGTGAAGACATTGATACTATTGTATTAGATAGACGTTGTCAGTATACATGTTATCCAATCAAGTGATTACTTTTTCATGAGTGAGAATGTTGCTTATCACGACATGATGGAACAAATTAAAAATACCAATAGTTTTTTAATCAGCCTGTAATATAGTTTTTAATACTACTCTTGTAATTGAAATGTGTGAATGACTCCACTTCAAAATATCCAAAATCATAAATTTAGACATTTTTTTTTATTGATATGCTAAAGAGTAATACAATCATATTGAAGATGATACTTCTAGGCCAGTTTTGTTTTAAACCACGTGAGACATTGACAGGATTAGAAAGGGTATGTGCGATGTATATAAATTAATTTGTGTGGTTTAGCGAGATTTTGTGGTTTTGAGGCTAAAAAGTGTTTGTACTATGCTACAACTCCTATTATTCGTAAATTGATTTACTGAAAGGATTGAAGGGTGTTAATTTTATGTTAGCAAAACAAATGTCCTAGTATTTTTAACTATGATGTACAGCTAAAAAGAAGCAAGAATATAATTATTGTGAAACCATTAAATTTCTTTCCCACATGTGATGCATCTACTGTAAATAAAAAATAAAATGCTTCATTATTTATCTTTCACGCTACATTTAGTTCAATAATTATACCAGTTAAGCCAAGATAAGTGGAAAAATATTTATGTTCTTATACTTTTCGTTCACCTCCACTTCGTCTTTATCAATATGGTGACACCGCCATATTTGTAACAATGCCAATTTGCTCTTTGTATTTTACGTCTAAAACTATAATATCATGTACCTTGAAGTTTTTTTTTTTATGATATATTATAATATACTATTAGCTTATCTTATCACAGGATTATACAGTATAAGTATCTTTAAATCGCCTCATTAATTATAGTAGTTTTTTTCAAGTCATTTTTCAATTGGGAATTAGACATGCTCTAACAAAGTTAAGATTTTGCATTTTTCGAAATAGTATTGAAGATTGGAACATAATGTTTAACTAATAGGGATAATATTTTTATACATTAGCGTACATATTATAGGTAATCAATTAGATACAATAGCTAAACGTTGGCGTTCATAGATAATAACAATTGTATGTATTTTTCTGAACCTTAACACAAAATACGTTCTGATGATTAGATACGTTATGTACCACGATATATTTTCTTGGATTTATTATCCTTGATTCACTTTATCAGTCCTACGTAATGTACCAATATCTGTTCAATGTCCAAACAGACAAACCGTAGAAATACGTTTTGCAAGTCCTTACATGCTATAAAGTTGATATCTCAACTGTATAATATAGGATGCGTGTAAAATGTCTACTATCACTCCATCTCAAGTTTATGAAAAATACTGCATATTTGTTCGCAAGTCTTCTTCACAGCTCACCGACCTCACCGACGGTTCATAGATAAAAATAATAAAAAAAATCTCACACATTTTTTTTACGCTGACTCCCCCGGGAACGTTCTTGAACCGAAAAATCATACGCCATATACGATTGAATTGAATGTAATAAATAAATAAATATATATATACCAATATGGGTTTACGGTAGTCTAATCGTCCGGAGAGTACATTTAATATATAAGCGCATCTAGCCCGTGGACGCCACACGTGGGCTAAAATAATCGAAATCCGTACCTACACTTTGTTTTTTTATGACGCGTATAATACGAAAACAATAAGCTGAAATTGTATACCGTCGAAATTGTATATAGTGTGGTGGCTATAAAACAGGTAGTCGTATTTATTTCAAAGGTGTTTTTTATTTCGTATTTCGTCGCTTATTTTTACGTGGACAACAAAAATAATTATCAAATTTGGTGCATTAAAGTTTCCAAGTGGGATACTAATAATTATATCATGTAATAGATTATTACAGATAATTTCACTTTTATACATCTCATGGGTGGATCTGAAAATTATTTTAGAGGGGAGGTCACTGATAAAGCATATTCTGTGGAATATTTTAAGTAAAAATGTTTAAATGCATATTAAGATATAATTAAACCTACTATACAAATAATTTTGTCATAATCACCCACCTATAATTTACTAAAGAGTTAGGGAGACTGCCCCACGTTATGTTAATAGAGATGGGTATCACTTATTTAATATAGCTTATCATCATTTATAGGGGGATAAAATGAAAAATGTGGGAAATTCAAGCATATATTATATACTTAACGTAAAATTGAAATATATTTTCAGAATATTTTCATCGCATCACTAGATTAATAATTGGTATACCTACGTTGGAAATAGAAAACATCTAAATATTTCTTTGTTGTTAGACAAAAACAAAATATCGTCGCTTTCACGTTTCAACTAAAACACGCAACCCAGGTTGTCATAGAATATTGACGAATCATAGTGAGATATTAATATGTCTTAGTATTAAATAATATTTATACATTAGTAAACCATTTGCAGAAGATGAGAATGTTTAGACATAATGCTCGTCGGTCCATTAATATTTAATATTGATGTATTAAAGTTTTCATACAATAGGTTTTTATATTATGCAGACTTCCAAACTATTAAACAACTTTACCTGAAGTAGACATCAGGATCTAAAAAAAAAATTACAAAAACGAATAAAATAAATCTATTGAAAAATCTAATGAAGAGATTACTGACCTTCCCTCCCACACACACACACCATTATTCCTATGATAAGCCTCTGATATAATATAGGATGTGCTTCATAAACATGCACGGAATTGAAATTAGTGGTATTTTTTTTCTAGTTTCTTGACAGTACTAATTTTACTTATGTTGTTTTCTGTTATCGTTTTGCTTTGCTATATGCTAATGGTTTACGAGATTTAGTGTATATTGGTAATCACAGTGAGTTATATAATGTCGAGCAACACATTTTAGTATTCAAAATGCATTATAAACACAGGAAAAGTGCAGCAGTAACCGTGCGGGGATTTCGATCGATTATAGGCCATGGTACTCCCACTTAAATCGGAGTATATAGGTACAAGACATCAATATAAACATTTTTGTAAAAAAAAAAAACCTTCTTTAATAAAGTTATTATTAAATAATTTTCTTTCACATTTATGAAACACTTTGTATTTTATCACTTGTTTACATATTTCTGAACTTAATCCACTAGCTCCATTTTTTGTTTTTAACAATAATTATTAAAAAAATGATTACATTTTTATAATTTTTATTAAATACTCACGATTTTTATTATTTGTATCTTAAATCTCATCAATTATTTCTTATATTTACCATGCAATAGCTACTGCCTACAAATGTACATAATTATATTTTCCACATATTTTCAAAAATTTATTTTCGTGTTTTATTTGGATCGCGGCTTCACGTGGTTTCTGTTTGATCGTTTCAAAATGTACATGACGTTACATCTAAAATAATTTAAATATTTATCAAATTAATAAGTTGCGAAAAGTCAGTGTTTTGTAGCCGAATGCGACTCGTGCCCTATACCCAGCGAAACTTCTTAAAATATATTATTGAAAGTTTAAAATTGAAATTACTCGTTCTAAGTTGGTAGAATACAGTAACAAAAGTATTAATAACTTTGAACACTTGGCATTGAAGATTATTATTCGAAGTCTTAATCCAACTTACAAAAATATAATAATTAGAACCCGTTCAAAATTTCGTAATTGAATATTTTCATTCAACTGGAAAAAAATAAATGTTTAGTTTTGATCTGGATTCTATTATTATTTTATGAAAATCGTAATAACGAAAAAGTCATAATGCGATATAAATAGGTAGGAACGTAATTTTTTTTTTTGCAGTTATAAACATTTAACATTTTTTTTTAGGTTTTTAAACGTTTTTATTTTTTATCACATTTTACGAAAGTAGTAAAACGCCAAAAGCAATCAAATGTTTGAAACATAAATGTACCTATATATGTTTATACAGAACAGATTTATTTATGGAACGCTATACAAATTTTAATAACATCTTAAATTTTCAAATAATGTACGATGTTTCAAAATTAGACAACATCAAATATATTCATGATTTAATGTTGATCGTGATAGGTAAGTTTGATAACATAGTTCATAATATTTAAGGAACGATTTTAATAAATGTAATATTTGAATAATTTGATATATTACACATAAAGCAACACCCATTTGGAGGAACCCGAAAATGCAGGTGAAATTAAAGTCAGAACAATATATTTATTTGATCTTACGAGCAGTTTAATAAGGAAGTATCTACGCACATATTAAATGTGAATTATATCTTACTCTCGTAACTCATTACTCGCTCGTCGAGTATTAATTAGAATATCGTGAAAATCTGACGCACCTAAAAACACAGGTAATTTTCTTTACTTTAAGTCTGTTGGTACTTATAGTAGATCAATTTACGTATTATTTTACAGACAACACAACATTTGTTCTGCTGAACGAAAATTCTCCAAATTTAAGTTTGTAAGATGGACACACAATACATGCAAGCGTATCATTATAATATAATAGATCATTTCATACTATAGACATTAGACCTATTGTAGATGTGGTATTGAACTTTTATCAAATTTGTAATGATAATATAATAATATGATACTTACACAGTTACACGTACCTAAATTTACAATAGCTTTGTTTTTTGAATGGTTGATCTGAAAATAGGCCAGCTATACTTAATTGAGTGTGATCAGGGTCAAAAGTGTTACCTATTTCGAGTGGGGAATTATGTATAGTAAATATTAAAAAACAATACAAAAAAAACGACACGATGGTTTCACTCGTTCAAGGCGTCGTTATCATTAACGTCCTCGGTAGCTAAATTATTCACTCAATATATTATAATAATCTTAACATAGTCTCTTTGGGTCGGATTTTCGTTAAAGCGATTTCACGAAAACACTATAATTGTCACGCGAAAAAAAATTGTATGACTACCATGTACTAAAATATGATGACTACCGTGATGACTTCCTATAATATTGTTATCTTTATTATAATAACTTTCAAATTCTACCACTCTAGAAAGCTTCCAAACCATTATGTCCACGTATCATAATATATTATTATTATTTACATATTATATTATTATATAGGGAGGTACTATAATATCCGTATCCGAATACGTAATACGTGCCCATATATTATTTTAGTCTACCATCGTGATGATAATATTTTTGAGGTATTTTTTGTTACATTATATTATTATAATATATAAAAATGCGGGAGTTTTTCGAAAACGATTATATTTTCCAAAGCAACGGGAGAATTTATGAATCTCCGAATGGCGTTATTGTTCCGTTCGCATACCTAACCTTACCATAGGTAGTTAATATACCTAGTATTATTAACATTATTATGCTCTACTTGCTATGTTTGGTGTTCTTAAAAAGTTCAGTTGTGTCCAAAATATGTTTACTGTTATAATATATATTTACATAACAGCGTAATAACGTAGTTTATTATTCATGTCGATATTATTGTTTTATATGTATACACTATAATATTATTATACCAACAGCACGATAAGACTTTACGGGTATTACTGTTATTATATTTTATTTCCTGAGACGGACGGATATTGCTTTTCTCAGAATTCGTAACCGTAAGTGGTTATTAACTGGGTAAGAAGATTCTGACTTTGAAATTGTATCAAGCACGAATACAAATTATTACTTTATAGAACCACTCCTCTCAAACCAGCTCGGAACTGTACACCTACTGTTTGTTCATTGTTCACCGAAGAATTCGGAGCAGTGTGCACAATGGAATTTATTTGCTAGATAAGAAAATAAAAGTTACAATAGGTATTTAAAACAAACGATGTACAAACAATTTTTTTAAATTTATTTATAATTTAGAAATTATTGTGTATCAGTGGTCTCCAATATAACTATGGTGAAAAATTTTGACACGGAAAAACAAACGTTTGAATAGATCTTTCTATATCGATATAAATACAAATAAAGCCATTAGACATGATTTTTCACTTCAATAGTTCAATGTTTACTAATTTTTATGGACTTTTTCCTTCTTAAATATCGATTAGTGGCGGTTTTTCAATATTTATCTGGGGGAGGGGGCTGAAAAATAATATATATTTTCAGAGTTTGCCTCAAGTGTGTTATATAGTACACAATTTATGCCACCTCAGTAGGTACATCTTGCTTCGCAGGACTTACTTATCACAATATCTTAGTTGCTAAAAACTATTCTCATAATCCCACCTATATTATACATACATAAATAAAATAATATTATATTTGACAACTGTTTACAATTTACGACAGTACCTATTATTTTTATTTTAATAAATATATAACTAATGAAAAATTAAAAACAATTATTCAACATGTTATTTCAGTAACCTTACATAACCTTAGATCATATATAGTATATGATCTAAGTAAATAACCCTATATACTAGTGGTGTATTTAATTTAAAATAAATATTTATATCGGTTTCTTGGTAAAAGAAGGGGTCCAATACCCCTGGACCTCCTCATAAATCTGCCACTGAGCTCGAGCTTATGAAAATTAATCCTTCACTATCGCCGTCATAAAAATTGTTCTGTGGAGGATATAGCACATATTAATTATAAAATGGATACGAGAGTATGATTTAAACATGTTTATTTATTCATTATTGCATTCATATTGAACTATTTCATTAACTTTTTATTTTTTGTTTAGATTGATTAAGTTGTGACTTCTGACGTAAGCGGCTAGGAATTAAAATAGAATAAACACGTAAAATATCAACCGATGAGGTATAAATGATGCACCACGCGCAGTTGCGTTTTGAATGACTCCAGGAGAAGATGAGCACGATATATGAAGATGTAAAGTCAGCTATACCGAAAACGAGGAGTTTAATTTATCCACGTTGCTTATAAAATATATATTGTTGAGATGAGCGTCCGAGTTAAAGTTGGAATTTTCGTCATTTCACACATTAGTTATATACAAAAAAAGCAGGTATAAAAATTATTTGTATCGTTCTCGTCAAATTTTTCAGAGTTGTAATATCTTACAGACGCGTGTACAATTTATACTTGACTGAAAGCAATAGTAATATTATGAATTCCGCGTAAGAATGTAAATTTGTATTTATAAAAACATATTTTGATTATATATATTATTTGACATGTTTCACTATTGAATAGTATATTATTATGATTCTATATTTCTTTTTTATACTTCTAAGGTTTTTTACTACATTATGCTTGTGGGATTAATAATATCTTAAATATATCAATGTTTTTTAAAAATAATGTAACTGAAATGAACGCTTGTTTCCTAATATTTTTTTAAAAGTTAACTACATACCTGCATTTTTCACATAATTTTAAAGTGTCTTGGATTACAACAGCACTGCATTGGAATTCTTTTCGTTCGTATCATTGTTAATGTAATATAGAATAAATTACCGAAACAAGACACTTTGAAACGCTTCAATTACGTAGTATAATGTAACTCGTGAAGCCATTTGCCAATATTGCTATTTTGGGTCGATTTTAACGTGACATCGAGGTAGTTATAATAAGCGAGTATAGTACTATTACCTTACTGCCCTTTGATACACGCTTACCACCCAACTTACCATCAACTTTTTGATACACTTATTGTATATATATATATATATAAATATATTATATTATGTTATATCATTTATGTTGAGAAAGTTTTTATTGTTTTGCTTATCTCAATTTTATAAGCCGTGCACCAGTTTATCATCACTATAAATTTGTTTAGCTTATAGAGCTGTTAAAATGTATAGGAAAAGTAAAATTAAACTGTAGTTGTTCAAAAAATTGTGTTCAACTTTTAAGATATAAGAACTTTCAAGCGCAAAGTTATCAAATAATAAACATTATTAATTTAAAATTTAGTTTAAAAAAAACTAACGTATGATCAAAAATAAATGATGAAATAACAAGATGATTTTTTTTTGTTATAATCGTAGCAATAAATTTGAATGTTTATTTTACGAACGTTGTTATCGTAAAATAATTTTAATTTACTTTTTATTCATATTTTTAGAATTCTTTAGTATATTTTAGAACTTGAATTATCTGCATGGATATTTTCATATTTAATATTTATATTTATTTTAGCTAATATAAAAAAACAAATCTCTAAAAAAAATTTGTTTTTTTAAATAAATTCAAAATTATTTTATCCTGATATTTTATGGTATAAATAATTCTAATTGTTTTCATATCAAAATAGATTGGTATACGCAATTACTAATTCAATATCTGTAACTTTTACTGTTTGCAAATAATAAATTTAAAAATAATGAATGTACATAATATACCATTTAAGGTCTTACCTATTATAAATATTATTTAATACATTTTTAAGTTTATTATCAATTAACATAATTTTTCTTATTTACCATTTTGTGGAAGATTTTTTTTTTTAGTCGGTACTCATTTCGTTAATATGAACTTGATAAAACTCTGAACGTGACTCGTATAATATTATTTATGGTATTTACGTTCGATGCTAGTGGAGGTATTTCAGCTAGTATATGAATTTTCTCTTACATTTAAGATGAGCACCGGAGGCAGTATACGTTTCCAATGGGACTGGTACTCAATTTCATGAGGAGTAAATGTGTCAAGTCAAAAAGAATTTTTAGTTTATTGCGTTCAAAATAAATAAATAAAACATGTAATTTAACAAGCATATAAATGTCATTATTACGCCATTAAAGATCGATGGTGATGTAGTATTATACTATTATGTCAATTTCCTCGATCAAAACAAAAATTGTGTTGAATCCTTAGAGTATATAATATAAGTTCAATTTACATGAATTTGGGCTATGTAATTTTATAATTTTGGTACAGCGGAATTTCGGAAAGTATAAAAAGGATTTCTCATAAGGAATCGTATTTTTTTTATTCAAAAAAGTGAATCTAAACTTTTTTTTTATGTTCCGTAGTATAAACTAATAGAACAATGGAATCTTGCCCACGGATTCTTTAAAACCCGATGTGTGACAACTGACGTGTATGTATTTTTTTCACATTAACCACAATAAATCATCATCGTGTTATCAACATGTGTAGTAAAATAAACGGTATTGCATGTAGCAACAGCAACATTAATGTATTATTATAACTTTTTTTGTTTAATGTATTTCAAAATGTGTAGTCATTTTATACCTGATAATAATAATAATAAACGCTATGAGCTAACATAAAGTTTAATGCGTATCATATAATATCAACAATGTAAATATATATTTTGTGCATAATTTTTTAATATATACCATCCAAGAGGTTTTTGCATATTTTATGGGATTAGTTGGATAAAAGTTCAAATCGAAATGAAAAAAAAAAAACAGTTTAAATGACAGTTATCACACACACAATACACACACATACACACACCATGGGAACCTTCTATTAAAAGTCTAATGTTAGCTATAAAAGGAAAAAAAAATGAATTTCTAACTGAAAAAAAATATATAAAATTTAAATCATTTCTCGTAGCTGTAATTAGCTTAAAAATAATTAGTTTCTTAAAAATGTTACCATGTATGGAAAACGGTAATTTTAACATTTGGTGAAAAGTGTCTAGAGTTATAACAACACATCAAAAATAAATTGGTTAATGAAAACTCTTTAATTTAACGATGAAAATCCAATATCATAAAAATTTTAAAAAACGCTCAGAAGAAATTAATATTTCTTCTCGGTACACCATTTTGTTTTTTTAAGGTAGGAACATTTTTGGGAAATCTTCTGTCGAAATTGCTAGATTTAGCTAGTGTTAGCTATGAAAGGAAAAACTTTTATGAAATTCTAATTGAAAAATAGTTTTAAATTTTTATGAATTTTGTCAAAATTTGAACCTTGAATGCTTATAAAAACTAATCGTGCCTATGTATTTTTATATTTTTGAACTTACATTAATGAAACTTATTAGGAACTTCGCATTAAACTTTCAAGATTTTTACTCAGTGAAAAAGTTTTTTCGAGAAAAATTAAAAAAAAATTACAAACTTTAAAAAATTTCTTAAGGCTATAACTAACTCAAAAAGAGTAAAAATGTTACTGTTTATGAAAAATGCTTATATAAATAGTTGTTGGAAATTTCGAGGGTCTACCCTTGTCTACCGCGGTTAATATTTTTTGAGTTTCACCAAAAAAACGAAATAGGTTTTTACAAAAATTGGTTTTGAGTTAAAATTAATTCTTTTTTTTTGACGCCTTCTAAAACTACTTGGAATTTTCCATTTTGACTTCCCAAAAGTACCAACTAGATTCATTTTTCTATCAGAAAATATGCTGATCTCAAATATCGGAGCGGTTTTTGTACCCAAAAGGTTGAAGACGGAACAAAAGAAAAAAAAACAACAACTCATCATTATAAAATCAATACATTCTGTCGCTCCGCTCAGAATCTAAAGTACAAAAGTGTAAGTACATTATATAATATATACTTTATGAGATGTTTTCGAATATGTACGGAAGTATAATAACTACGTTAAAACGAATAGAAAAAAAATCACTTCCTTTTGAGTCTAGATGGTAGATAGATATTATATTATTATGATACTGGAAAAAAAAAAAAACAAAACGTCTTTACAGCAACTCCTACGTGCGTGACGGTTTTATACGCACAAGAGTGTCAGACGAGGTTTAATTATTTCTTACGGCATGTAGAATTAACTTCCAGAGACATATTTCCATTAGGCACGTGTGAGATTCTAGGAATACCGGGATTTACTTGACACTTTCGGTGTAATATTTTTCTTATTGCGTTTTTTTTTTTCTTTTTTTTATCAAGTCGCACTATACAGCAAGAGCCGTACTATTCTTTGGTTTGTGTCCGCCGCAATAACAAGCTGTAGTAATTTAACGACTTGTACTTTTTACATGTTTTCGGTTTGTTTAATTATATTTTGAAAAAAAAATAAAATATGAGCACTAAAATCGCCGAACAGTGTAGTCTTATTTTCATTTCACTGACAATATTTCTGAGGACTTACGCTTGACGGAATTCTTTAGCAGTGGTCTCAGGGAGTGCTATTATTGATCGTTCGTCGTTATCCACACTTGTCGAAATATGATAGTCATCCTGCTGATAATAATGAATTACATTTTACACCCCACACGTGACACCCTCGAGTTCAAGAATACGATTTTATTGAATTCTGATAAATTCGTCAACTTTTAGTATACGACTGTACAACTACAAACATCATATGTTCTAGTAAATGATACCAATCTTGTAGTGTATTTTTTTAAGCTTGCATTGATATTATGTTAATATTTGACAACGAGTGTATTTTAATAGTTTAACAAAGTAATAATTATAATTATAAAATAACCTTTGTCATAAAAAATATTTAGAATAACATCGTCCTGATAACGCTACAGTATGAAACAAAAACTGAATTACTGAGATTGGGTTAGGATGAGGTTTTAAAGTAAGTAGCGCTGTAATATATATTTCAATATTTGTAGGGTATATATTATTATTACAGCATTTCTTACTTTAAACCCGTCGATTGAAAATATCATAAATTTTGATTCAACTTCTGAAAGAATTACTTATTTAAATTAGATTATTTGATTATATTTATACCTTTTGTAAATGATTGAGTCAAGTTTGTTCATCGAAGTGTAGACGTAATTACTAACTAATACTTGGTAATAATGGAAATCCTATAGGTACATCATCTCAATAACTATTAGATATCCAATAGATATCCAATTTAAACTTAATAATAATACTTATCATTATATGTACCCAAACAATAATAAACGTATCTATAATATATTAAATTTAATTTGTTCAATAATTTATAGAACGAAACATTAATACTAATTTAATTGAATTTAATGGGGATTTATTCGCACCGTGCTCTGAAACATCACAAAGCACAAAAACATCAGCTATAGCAGGCTTCATATAAAATAATAATATTTTCGTCCAACAACCTGATATGAAGGGAATCGAAAGAACGTCCATAAAATTATTTTCATTCGATTTCGTATAATCTTGTGAAACTCGATCGTATTCACCGTTGTAAAAAAATTTAGTTTACGTAACGTATAATGCCGATTGACGATATATTGTAATAAAATGTCACTCGAATCGGTCTGCGTCAGTGGCTAGATCGCTATGATATTTAAAATTATAATATAAATATTTTTATTGGAACTAAATTGCCTTTAACCGAACTGAATCTAATTAGATTTATCTCGACTAGGCAATTTCCTCGAAGTAGGTATCGACAGTAGGTATAAACAAATTTAAAGGGAAATATCGTATTTAGTGTTCTCAGATAGCATTACGGTATACTTAAGATAACAATATTATATTTAATAATAATATATTTTTTTAATATAATATTGTTAATCTATACTATATAGGTACACTATACATCTATCTAAATTATAAATTTATTTTAAATCATAATATGATTTTTATAATGATTCAATATTTTATCCTGCATTTAAAATAACCCAAATGTACATAATATTCAAAAATTCTTTAATCTAATTAATGGACCGTGGTTATATTAGTAATCGTGAAGTTTAGTTGTGCTGATCCAATAAGCGTACCAAGGTTACGCTGTACTCCGCTCATCAAAATTTAAATATTTTTAACTAATTAATTATTATAGCTATGAATCTCTCGCCTTCACCTCCTCCATCCTGACGTGGTTCTCAGCCATAGGCGCAAATAGCGTTTTTTGATTAGGGGGGTGGGGGGGGCTAAAGTCCTACTTTGATAATATTGAATAAGCTTAAAACAAAATGGAGGAAATGTTTGAGAGGTTTATGGACATTCTTATGTGGGGTTTAGCCCTTAAAGTCCCCCCATTTGCGCCTATTTTCTCAGCTGTCGAAATTAAACAAAGTAAAAATCTGCAGTGTACTGCCGACGCAGCGTTACTATCAAACATAAGTTCGGTACAGGAATAGTGACTCCAACTTTACCAGATCACGGGAGTGATGAGACGGGGGACCTAGCCAACCGTACACGTATACGTACGGACCAGTGACAAAGGCCGAAAAAAGTGATAAAGACCACCGGAAGAATGTAACTCATAGTAGTATTTCGTCGAAATAGAATCTTTGTATTATATTATATTCAATATATTATATTATATTATATCCAATGTATTATATTATATTACATTACATTTTGCATTTGGAGTCAGTGTTTTATTTTCACTCCTCACACAACACATAATATTTTGGACTGGACTAGGTACGACAATCGTCTACAGAAGTCATCGCACTCCACGTCAACTCAATACTTAAGACCAAAATTAAAACAAAATATTCATCTAAAGCTATTACAGCTGACATTCGGCAATACGCTATCCAAATCTGGGGACAAGCAAAACCTTCCAACGTTCGCACACCGGACGCATTTCACGCGGTTAGTTTACGGCTGGTTACCAGATACCCGTGGTATACCCGAACTAAATTTACGCAGCAGATATATGCGCATTGTACATAAACTTGCCCCCCGAAATCATGTCAGTTATGGATTTAAAATCGTTTGAATTATAACGGCACCTGGACGTGTCGGGGGACGCCGGCTTGGACTCGGGTGAGGCGACCTTCTCCAAGCCGCGGGACAGCCGCAGCATTTCGGCACCGAACTGGTGCAGGGCCGACATGGTGGACGGCGTGGGCTCGGTGTCGGGCAGCCACAGCTCGCGGGCGTCCAGCGAAGTCATTTCCGTGTCGGTGGACCCGACCGAAGGGTTGTGCCGGAACGGTCGCGGCGTGCCCCGACAACTCGCTCCGGGCGTGGTCGGCCGATGGTGGTGGTCCCGGTTGTTGTGACGGTGGTGGTGGTGGTGGTGACCGGACCTCGGGCTGTCGTCCACGCTGTCGGCGGCCCCGCTGTCATCTTCGGCCGTGGCCGTGGACCGCGAACCCGACGCCAGCGCGCCGTTGCTGCCGCCCGGTTGCGTCGTGCTCGCGCCGGCCGACGAATCGCCGTGGCCTTTTTGCTTCCGACCGCTACCGCCACCCTTCGACGAAGTCATCACGCCGGTCAGTTCTTCACCGGTCGCCGACCGGACGTCCGTCTCGTCCGAACGGGTTCTCCGGTAGTTCCGGCGCAACATACGCCGCCAGCTCCTCCTCGTGTTGCCTGCGAATACCAAAGAAAGTGGGTTATTAACAAAAACAATTATAATATCTATCGCGGTTTATCGGTCACGGATGAATGGTTGTGTGTGGGAAGTGGGGGCGTCGATATACTGACCGGTTAGTAAATTTCAAAGTCTGCTTTTAAAAATTTACAAGTGTCAATTTCGATAGTATTCTGATGTTTTTGCAAATTAGGGTCAACTTTACGTTGCCCTTCAGTTACGATCTAAAAAGTACAACCCTTTTAGAAATTTCCTATTTTTAGCAAGATAGTTTGTAAGTCTATTTCTAGAATTTGCAAATTAGTTCCTCGACCAGGTTGACCTTTCGAAGTTTTATATCCGTGTTTTCAACGTACACACATATAGTCCAAACCGGTTTTAAAATAGACATTGAAGGGAATAAACAATCATTGAATATAGTGAAAGAGCCAACTTAATGGACTGTATAAATCACCCAAACTAAATTTGGAAAAGTCAATGTTGTATAGTTATTGACAATAATAGCAACTCGAATATTCCAATCTGGAATTCCTGCAGGTCGATCTGAAGAAAGTTAACACTTTTTAGCGATAAATGATTCCAAGCATTGGCGATTATTGGCGTGCCCGAGTATAGAACGCAGTGATACGGCCGCACCACACAACGCACTAATAATGATTGAATCAGAATGTTTGCTCCCGCTGAATTCTCCAAAAAAACGGTAGGTACCCAATGCGCTAATACAATGATAGTAAAAATATGTTACCCAATTTATTGTTATTTTGATACTCAATATAATAAAATATAGTCATGATACTATGATTTTACTGATTTTTATATTATATTTCACGCGTTAAAATTAATTCGTGTGTAATTGTATACAAAATACAAACATGGAAAAATCTTTAACGTTTTCTTCACCAAGCATATCTACCAACTTTTTGTCTTTTAACTATGCGTTTATTCAAATTAAGAATTTTTGGAATAGTTAAGTAAACTGAGTAACATTCAACCAACTTTTACCATATTTAAAAATATATAGATTTATTTATACCGTTAAAACATTTTACTGTGGCGAAACTAACTTCATTCTTTTCAAATGAAGACTACGTGTCGTCCACTGACAACGGATTTTCTTTTCATCTTAAAAAAATACGAGAGACTCAGTAGTTGATGTCGTTGCGAGTTTAAATACTATTTTACTAATATATTATTGTTATACTATAATAATATACCGTGAATCGTGATTCACTTAAAATTAATGTGTATCAATAAATACACCACACGCTTTTGTACGCAGGTCAAAGTATTTCGTTGAACCCACTTTAGACTTAATATTTGTCAGTGCCTTTTTCAAAAAAAGTTTCACGTTTATCTTTATATCCGCGACTTTGGTGTACGTCGAAAACTGTGTTTTTTAATTGTACGAAAACTTTCAGAACGCAAAATAAAGTGGATTCAAGCTACAAACTTTTCATCCGGGTTAACATTTGATATATGATTTGAAGTTGGATGATACGCGTAAACTATTCACGTGGGAAATGCCTCTCATAGGTTACTCGTATGCAACTATTTATATAAAAGTATAATAACATATAAATTTTATATTTACATATATATTATATACCGTCGAAAAATTATTGTTATCGTAAGATGACAAATCGACCGAATCATAAAAGAGGCAAACAACTATTGACGTCACACAGTATATTATATTTGTAATGTATCGTGTGACATAAATATATATATATAACAATAACACACTTACAACATATAAAGGCAGAGGTAAATTGTTAATATAGTGATATTCTGTTGATTTTTTTTATTAAAAAGGCGCTCATATCTTTCTCATGAACAAAAAAAAAACACTTCACAATTAACCAACTAAATACGTGGACACAATATTGATTGAACATTAATAGAGCAGAGAAAATATCGAAAACAAAAATTAAACCATTTGTGATGTAAGTTTATGAAAATAATCAGTTCTTAAAAGATATAATTATATCATCTATTTTTAAAATCAAACAATTGTGTAACTGTTAAGAAAGTTTTCAATTGATAATTTGTCTATCCAAAGCGTTTCTTTGGTACTTTTAAGGATAAACGATTGATAAAAGCCCATACAAAAAAGTGTTAATCAAATGTTTTAAGGTATGTACTTTACAAATACAAAAAAAAAAAAATGACAAAATTAATTATTGCCAAATAAAAATGAAAATAATACAATAATAAAGCTAGATTGGAACATTTTTGATTTATGTAAATATAGTATTTTAATTATTAAACTACAGGATATGCAATTGATTTCAGTCCTTCTAATTGACTTAATGTAATTTTTTGATTTTTACAAGCACTTGAGTTTGTGAACGACTAAAATATAATATTTTTCCAAAAAGGTATAATTTTAATATTATATAATATATAATGTGGTGCTAATTTTTTTTGAAAGGTTTGTACCAAAATAAGCATTTGATCATCGGATATATCCATTTAAATATTTTTCATCATCGCTACCTATTTTTAACACAGCATATCGTACAGAAAATAATTTCAGGTAGTTGATGATTGTTCAGAAGAGCAAAAATAATGAATTATTTGTAATAATATTCTTCATTTTTTTATTCATGCTGCTATTCACATTAATCGGTATTTTTTACCGATAATTTTTTTTAGTTAACATAAAACATTTATTGATTTCGTAAAAAATACTTTTTAATATTAATATTCAATTAATATAAAAATATTCAAGTTATATAAAACTGGCAGGTAACTATTGAATTATACTATAGTTCGTGGGAATTATGATCTCATACGAAGCACATTATTTGATTAATCGCTAGTAATGTTCAGTATTTGTGATAAATAATGCATTAATTGAGTATTTTGTAGAAACAAAAAATACTTTACACTAGCCATTGGGTCAACTTAAAAAAAAAATATTATCTGAATGAGATGTGTAGTACACGCGGAAGGAAGCTGGCTAGGTGATAAAAATAACGATTTGTATACATTATTTTTTCAATTGATACCGAAAACGTAAACGACTTTTTTGTTTCTGTATTCTTATTTTAGTGTTATATTTAATATTTTGTTGCGTTGTCATGCGATGAGGGTATGGCGTACATAAAGTTGGGAAAAAATGTTTGGTGTCACTGCCGTTTGGAGTGCAAAAAAAATTAAAATCATAAAACATCGTCGCGCGTTGCATATATTCCCGAGGTCTTTTGGGTTACATCATAATATTATTATACGAACCCCTCTGAAGTTTTTCGGAGCTGTTTTATTTATTTTTGTAGATTTTACGTCCATCTGTTGATCGGCTTAAAAAGTACCCATACTCAGATTAACGCACGACCACTGTTATTATAATGAAAGTATTATTTATTAGTATTGAGATTCAAAGTTGTTGCGTTCGGGTTAGTTATCGAAAAACATACGTACGCACTTGAATAGTTTCATCCCGATTTCAATCAGTCGATTTGCAAAAGTTTCCATTCGATATCGCGTATGAATATAATATTAAATTTCGATTAACGGAGAACAAAAATAATGTTACCTACCGTAATCCATAATATAAATAAATAAAAGACGTGCACCTGTAAATCGTGAGTATTTGCTTTAACCATTCAAAGTATAATATTATACACTATATCGTGGTAAAAACTAAAAAGTAAGGAAAATTCAATAACAAAATAATGTGATGCAAATATTAATATCCGTTCAATATTTATATTTATTGTTAACGCATAGCCATATTTTTTATATTATTTCAAACACTATATAGGTGTTTAACGATTTTTTGTGTAAATAATTAATACAAAAACATACTTTTGTTATCAATGTTTGAATACCATAATAAGTAAAACTTTAATTTTAAATTTACCTATTTAAAAACGACCGAAAAAAAGTTATCAGGCTTTGTTTTTCAAATACTTTTATTTTGATTGATGAGTATTGTAATGGTAAACAATAAACATCAACTAAAATTAACATTTTATAAGCTCTGATTTGTAGAACTTTTGTAACTGACACGTAAGCCTAATATATAGGTATATGTTTATAAATGTATAGGCACATTAGTGCACGAAACTGATTTTAATGTTGGAAAGAAGATGGAATTTAGTTTTATTGTTTCTGCCCGGAAAACGAAAACGTCACGATAATCGCGTGGGAGGTCGTTATAAAGCGGGAAACGATGACGCCCTAAAATGTACAGACAGTCGATTATTTCATGTACAATATTAAATTCCATTACCTAGTATATATATATAAACAATATTAAATGATTTTATTCGTGCACGAAATTTTATTATCTATCGTAGTAATTTGACGATTGAAGGTATGCGTGAAGTTTGCCCCCGACAGCAGAATCGATATGCTTTATGCATTTATCACATTATACCAATAATTGGTATTCGTATATGCTATTGAATGAGTTAGTGAAATATTTCAATTATGTACGATGACCACCTGATATTATACGCTACCTATATGTGATTAAAAAGTTCACCGTTTACGAGGAATTTTTAAATTTGCGCCCAAAGCACATACTACGTAATAAATATGTGCGAAAAAAAAACATTATAATACTGTGCAAACATAAAAATATATTATATTTTACAATATGTCAATATACTGTATAAATCGAATACTATATTATGCAAAATATTCGCGTAGGTGATGGTCGACGGTAGCAGTGAGTGTTCCACACTCCACAGGACGGATGAGATTTTAAAAGGAGGACGTGAACGACTACGTCATATCGTATTTACATTAGGTACATTCATAGTCCCATTTTGGAATTTTATAATTTGAAAAATATACTCGTATCACCATAGTCACACGTACTATAACAGTGCCCTTGTACTCACAATGACACTGAATAAAAAAATTTACGTCAACCACTCAGACCTCCTAACCATACCTTTCTATCATCAGTCGGTCAATTACGTGATAATAGAACTCTCCCTAGTTTGGCGAATGCGGAAACGAGGCAGCCACCGGCATTAATGTTTGTGTGCTCTGGGTTCATGAAGAAATTCGAATGGGAAACGGCCAAAACGGATTAAAAACGTTTGCGAATCTTCCTAGGTGGATGCCGATGCTGATATGGTTATACGATGTAGGATGTATATAACGTTGAATAATGTGCTCTGGAATATTATATCGATAATAAGGTCCGGGATGTCGATAACCTACGACCACAAAAAATTAAAAAAACCATTTTTGGGAATACATAATATTAATTAAGACAATTAAGTATTAAGGAATTATACACAAAAAGCGGCGTCCATATTTAGATAGACCTATTTGCAAATGTTTCATTGTTTTTTTACTTCGAAGTATGACTTGAAAACATGTAGAGCACTCTAATTGAATCAAGCCAAAGTTATTTTGACTTCAATCTAATAATTGGTTCTTATCACCTTTTTTATCAGATTCATGTCCACATTATAACTAGTTAGATACAAAACATATTGTATATTTTTTATTGTTAAATTTAAGAAAAACAATATATTTTGTCTTCGTTCGATTTTAGTGCAATAGAAACAAAATATATTTTATGCGACAATCGTTTATTATTATATAATTTTGACATATTGTTACAAAACTCCTAAAAATTTCATTAAAATCCTGGATTCAGTGCTAAGAATAAATTATTCCAAGTTGGTACGCAGTTAGTGTTTCCTCCAAGACGGGTAAATCGATGTCATGGCACGTACTGCATATTTAATGTGAGTGATTTTATTTTTTTGCTTTCGTAACTATGCGAAAAAATCTTATTTCTAAATAATTGTTTTACAAATGGTGTAACTATGTCATTATTGTTTTTTTTTTTTTTTTTGTAACTCAAAACTGTACATTTTTATTTATAATGAAAACGCGTATCCTTTATTTTACAATATCTATTGGTCTATTATTTATTAAATGTTTATTGATCAAATGCCTAAATACATTTCTGTATTTGAACCTCTTGTTTTAAAAATATTCTGGATAACCATTATTTTTTCTAAAATCCTTAAATGGTAAAAATATATCATGCATGATGCGATCGACGAAAAATTTTGTGCCATACCATATTATTTTAGTTTCTGAGCAGATCGATGAATATAATGATTTTACAATAATGTGTGTGTATTCTTACAAATGTATACACGATAAGTATTAGAAAACAATCCTTCTATTTTCAACTTTGTGCCTTGACAACTGGTAAAACCTTCTGCCTTTTTATTGTATTCATCGAATTTCAATGAAACTTACAACTACAAATGTAGTTAATGATTATGTAATATGCTGTGACATACATAGTTTTTATTTTATTATATCATTTAAGTCCCCTGCATTTAATTGAAGATCAAAACATGAGTTTCTTATTTAATACGAATTCTCGGATATCGTTCTACCAAAGTCAAATGAAATTATATAATATAACGATATTAAATACTGTGCTTGACAATAACAGGCAAGGTAATGTTTATGATATTTACGTTGTTAATTCTTCAATTATTATGTGGTTATTATAATATAATAAAATAAAATTTAATTTTCAACATTTGCTAGAGGTATGCTGTCGATTGTATCGTATAACGATTGTGGCTTTGTTTATGCATCGGCGGAAAAAATTGTATTCGTTTTAACTCGTTCCTCGAATATCGCATTGATATAGGTCCACCTATATGCTATTGACGCAAGTGCGAAATTCAAAAGCTTGTTCAAGCTGCCAATGTAGTGCTGCTCGGAAAGACGCATTATATTTGTTCATCTCACAGAACAAAACGATTCTTACATAATGCATTATAATACTTTGTACGTCTTTGGGCGATATTTTCAATATTCTTTTATTTATCGGTTTCAATACATATTATTATAATAGAATATATTACACGATATACCGAGTATAAAATAATAGGTTTGAAAGCATATTCGCGTTTCACACTCAAAAAAATTTTCTTCAACACATTGGCAAAACTCTTGAGAAATGTTTAATGTAGAAACTATAGTTATTACTTATTATAATACAAACAAGCGAATAAGTTAGAATTAACGGCGTTAAGAGTCTCGACACTTTAAAAATTGTATTATATATTTATATATCATTATTATATTCGTCCACGATGAAACTAAAAAATGATTTACATTTTAAATTAGGTAAAACAACCAAGCGCTGTTCATTTTATTTTTACGGAGTAATTCGTTGTTATTCTTTCAGTTTTAAAATATTAGTCTAGAAAGCAAGACTGAGCATAAATTAATTAAAAAATTAAAGTTAGGTTAATTTTAGCTTCTTAACTAAACTTTTTAAATTTAACTTTCATTATCTTAATTTGTAAATAAACTGATTTTTATTGATTCATTGAAAATTTAATAAAATATAACGAATAACTTACGTTCAATCAAATCTGAGTTTCTTTAATTTACAAATAATTGTTTTTTCTTTATTTGAAATTAACAATCTATACCTTAGGGGCACAATTAGTTTATGTGATTAGTGTAGAATACATACATATTAATTTTATTAATCAAATACACAGTTAATAATATAAATAAAATATTTACAGGCTGTATTTTGATGTGAGCAGTCACTAATTTTTCTGTTTTTTATAAGATGGTAACCTTTTTGATGATGCAAATTGCATAAACATTTACTTTTTATTATCTTAAATCATATAACTGATTGCTTATAAATTAAAAAAATAAATAAATAAATAACTTAACTTTAGTTTATAAGTTAATATTGTAAGTTTCCATATAACTTTTAACATAACTAAATTAAAAAAAAATTATATGATAGCTATTGACTTTAAACTTTTTAAAATGTTTTCCATCAACTTAACTTGACCCAATTAAAAATTATTATCAATTTGCCCAGGATTGCTAAAATTATCAACTTAAAATTGTTAGCCGTCGATAAATCAATTGTGGCGTATAACGAAAATGTATTAAATATTTCACTTGACCTGCGTGGGTTGAAATTTCTATCAAGTTTCCGGACACAACATCTATAATACTAATATTAAATATAACAAATCATTTGTATAGTTAGATGAACTAAATTATATGATGTTTGATTCAAAAAAATATTTATTGGCTTATACCAAAAGTTTGTTAAAAATCGTATGTAACTAAAGTATATAGGATTATCGAGAAAATTGAATGGAAATATTTGCCTTGTGTTAGTCGAATATTGTTTATTTACTCAGCACTCTATTTATTGCGTTAAAAATAATATACAAACAAAATATTTACCTATATAAAGACACGAATCGTCAAGGTGCATTATAGTGTAAAGTTCGTTTATCGTATACTCGTATATTTATATGAATGTAAAAAAAAACGTTTTAATTTGATTTGGTTAATTAGCTTGAAAAAAATAGCATCGACCAAAAGGTTATAATGTAATATCAGTTATATAATCTTAAATGGAACGACAGCATAACAATTATTATAAGAAATAAATTAAGAAAAATAATGTTTGCGTTCAAAGATATGTTTACAGAAAATTAGAGTATGTTATCAAACATTAATAGAATCTATGAAGAAATCTGTTTTTTTTTTTTTATATGGAGAGATTCGCACAAAACAATTATGGACCCATTAAAAAAAGTTTAAAAATTCGACGGATCGACTATACAGTCGTCTGTTCTAGAACTCATTTTGCTTTAGTATTTTAGACTGTCTGTGGCGTCGATAGGCCTCATCTTACCAGTCCACCACTAGCCGTGGAAAAACTTTTCACTAACCCAACCATCGATTAGGGACGGACAGAGTATTATATTAATTATATTATTGCGACATTGCAGTATAAACACACATGCGTACGGACGTCCGCCTTTTATTATTTGAATGTGTTTATGTGTTTTTGACGTATAAATCACTTGTTGCCGCGACAGTGTTTTTCGCACGAAACGGACAAAGCTGGGTCGCAGACAATATGATATTATGCAAGTTGTAACGTTATACTATTATAACAACACGCGAGTGTTTGTAAGGTCGTAAAAAAAATAAAAGAATATACACGACAAGTATGAAATGATGTGGTACAATAATATATTATGACCTATTCACCCCCTTTGACATTTTTCAGGTGTCATAACAGAATGTGTACCAAGTGAAAATATAATGCGATAAAAAAAAAAAATGTAAAATAAAAGTAAACTCGACGAATTAAAAGGATCAACGTTTTGAAGATTTTCTATTATAGAGGTGACAATAATTTGAAACGACTCTTGTTAATTATAATAATATTATATCTATAGTTTAGAAAGCCGTGCAAGCCCATTTCTTCTAATTCTTACAAAACACTAATGGTCGCCTTCTGTTAACACCTGCTTCTGATTTTTTTTTTTATTATGAAAAGTGAGAACAATTTTGTTTGTTATCATAATGACCGAAACGAGAACTCGGTACGGCATTAATTATTATTATTTCGTTTTCGAATATCCTTAGAGAGAAATCATTATAAGTTATATAACCAATAAAAAAACTTTTTTTAAGCGACATTTGGGTGCAAAATACATGTTATTTTATACGAATATTGTTTTGAATAGATAACACCGCTAGAAACATTCAATTATATATATATAATTTCAAAATATATTCTGGACTTTGTTTTTATAACAAAAAAAAAAATTAGCTTACAGGAGCGTTTCATACCATTGCACTATAGGTTGCGGAAAATCAGCAGCCTTATGTTGGCCACACGAAAGTCGTCCCGCTCAATAAAAGCTTGTCGTCAGGCATTTTTTTTTTGCATATGTCCGGGAGTAGTCCCGAAGGACTAGTTCAAACGCCTATTTGGCAGAATTTCTATTGGGCTGTAGGTTTCTGCCATGACTGGTTGGGGGATGGTGGTATCACCACCTAAGCAGTTGCCTGCCCAGAGAGCGATGACGCCCATGGCTAGGATTCGAACCGACGACGAGTCTCCCTCGTCGGGCATGAAACGTTTGGTTCGAGTCTTTTATATAATAGGTAGTATAAAAACGGTTGCAAAGAAACGTTCAAAAATATTCGAGTCATACAGGGTGATACATGGTTTTCCCATACATTTTTTTCTATTCAAAGACCTTATTATAGTAAATGCTTATTAAGCACCGACAAGCGTTTTACAAAAAAATAAAAATATATTACATCATATCTATTTCAGTTTATCAAAAAACACCTGTTAACGCGTTTCATGTATTCTATATCGCGATGCAAAGGCACCCCGCCTTAACGTCAGCGTAACTGTGTAAGAAAATGTACGATTCGTATTAATACATGACTTTCAACACATATGACCTGAACAATGTTTAAATTTTAAATACCCTTAATATATATTATATCAGAAATAGATTTTGCCAATGTCGGAAATAACTAGGCGATGTCAGTTACGCCGGTGGACACGTATGTCCGTATGTATTCAAAGTGCCTAGCAGTTCGCCTTGTGAAAATAAATAAAGTAAAACATTTTTATATTTAAGTAATTACCTATTTATAAATATAATAACAGAATAGATGACTTTTTTGGTTTAAGCACCTAATATACTAATAAATAAATAAATATTGTTCACTTTGACCTAGCAATATTCCGAATCTAGACGAATTAGAAATATCCAAAATAGACTTGATCAATAACGACTATTCATTACTGAAAATAACTGATAGTTGATGTTCACACATGTCATATAAATTTACCACGTTTTTGTCGATATTCATAATTACGGCGATATTGGCAATAGAAACAATATGTATACAACATAAATTCTTTGTTTTATCCAACGTTGAAATCAAATCGAAACATAAATGCATTTACATAATAATATAATAACATATATTATGTGAGACTATACGTCCAGAAATGGGATTAGGTTAGGCGGCGAAGTGAATTGTGCTGACTAAAAATGATTTTGGTTTTTGATTAAAATTAATACGTCATTTTTGGTTTCCAGATTTTTAATTGGGAAAGTGCTCCTCACGTTTCGGGTTGCACCTTCAAATTTTGAGGATTAAAATATGTACCTAAACGATGGTTTTTCGAATAGGCAACTGTTCAATATTTTCTGTAATTTATTATTCTGAGCAGAAAAAGTAAATTGTCATCACATTTAATTTAGACATTTCAGCAAGCGTACTTCATTCGAGCTCCACTATGAATCGTTTCTCGAATGCGATTTTTTTTCTACTTGGAAACTACTACCACAGAGTACCCAGTTCCTTTCCGGCTTTTTAATTACGGAATATTTATTGTTAAATCATAATTTTAAAAATTATTATTCAATACAATTAAATAACAAAAAAACTCAATTTCACTTAAAATTTCACTTGCAATTGAAGTCTTCAATCAACTACGATTAAAAGATACATTCATGTTGGGAGTTTTCCATAGGTGTATTTTGATATAAATAAACTAAAGAGATATGGATTGAAGATTTGAGTTTAGATATATTGCCAATATGTTTTATTACGAGCTAGGAATACATTTGCGTTAAGACAAATTTAACTGAATAAATTAATGGCACAACCAAAAAATCGTTTGAAACGTTAAAACCTATTATAATATGTTTTGTGGTTTCAGAAGCTATACACTTCGAATACTGATACAGTTTACTACCTGTCCCTGTGAAAATAATATAGTACCTATATACTGTAAAACATTTGTTGATCCCAAATACACACCATTAACATTGTATAATTGGATTTAAAAAACAATTTCGTCGACTATCGGTTAACTATCATGATAAATATATTTATATTTTCGTGTAAATAATATATTGACCAAACGAGGGAGGAAATGGGAATATGGTTTCGCTACTTTTTCACGCTTAAAATAAGGTTTTCTTCGAACTAATTCTTAATTGATGGCCAAAATCTAATGGTTAAGCTGTTGAGAGTTTTAAAATATAAATCGTACGTTATTGTCATTTATACTATAAATACCTATCTACTATACGAATAGAAGTTTAACGTTATCCGTATCATCGTGCATTAAGAAACTAAGTTAGATTGATTTTTTTACAAGATCATATATATATATATATAGTATTACGTTTGAAAAATCAGCTAGGTGTGTCAGATTAGTTACACATGAACATTGTCAGACCTCCATTCCTAATTTATAGTACATATAAAACAGATAACAAACCTACGTGAAAAAATACCACATTATTTTACTGTAGAAACCAAATCGTCATTTTCGATCATAATCTTCAGTGCTTTATTACAATTTCAACTGAAAAAGTTTCTGTAAGAGTTTTTGTAATGTATAAAATATAAACTTTAAAATTACAATAACGCCAAATAAGTCGTTTTCCATCGTATTTTTTTTTTTTTTTTGTCAAATATTGCGTGGCTTATTTCATGTAGTTTTATTTTTATTTTTATTTTTCATCAGCGCTCCGAGTTAAAGTATTTATTTGTTCATAATAATTTTTCAGAACTGAATTAATGTCATAATATAGGTACTTTATTTGATGATATTCATTAGTTTTTATCGTGTCGAGTGAAAACGATAAATAATACCTATTACACACAATTGAGAGGATTTAAAACGGGAATCATTGTCAACAAACGATATTTACGATATTAATGTTTTTGTATGAAGTTCAAGATGGACAATATATTTTTAGTACATATGTACAGTAATAATTAGTTTTTAATTTATTGCCACCATTGTGTTAGCCACGGCATTGCAGGATGGCAATCGCTGACAGCTATTCAATTAGATCACAGAACTATAATCGCAGGTACATATTATATGTTTAAAATTACTTTGATTCGAATTGTGCGTGAAGCCCGTCTGCAGATTTTGCCTCTTCGCAGCCAAGTGTCGGACGGTCAGCGTGTACGTGAGTATCATAACGCCTAGTGGAATGTAGAAACTCACAATCGAACCAATCAGTTTGTACAATGGATCGGGTATCTGACAAGAACCATTTACTAGCACCGAATTGAAGTCCTGCAGCAGAAAAAAATAAATCGATTAGACAAATAACATCAGAATACATATCACATTGATAATAATATTGTATTATGTACTAAGTACTTATTTATATAAAATATCTTATTTAATCGTTAACAAATCCGATTATTTGCCATCCAGCTAGAAAATTAAAAGTCAATCTAATAATACAACAGATTACACTGAAATCAATAACAGTAATAACAAGGGTAGGTATAGGAAAACAATTCATAGAGTTTCCATCGACCCAAAATCTTCAAAATATAACTCTATGCACATTTAAACTATCAGAACACATTGGAGCTGTTCTCATTCATGAGTAATATCCTGATTCACATAGTATTAAATACTTTAATTCGAAATATTCATTGACAACGCTGGACTTGTGTTGATATACATACGAGGTACAGATGGCTATATGGTTAGTACACACCTTAGCTACTATATTTGTTTCACGTTGAAATAATCATAGTACAATTAAATTGAATAATATCAAATTGTTATAGGTAAAAAACACAACTGTAGAAATTCTTGAATCCCAGGGACACAATAAAGAAAAAAATTGAATTTATTACGCAATGTTTGATTTCATTTGTTTCATAAAATTATAAAAATTATATTTATTAATATTTTAGTCTAACGCTGTGGTAAGATGTTAATTTGTTTTGTATAATTTAACAATAGACACATTGAATACTGAAAGAATTAATTATTTGATTTTGATTTTTCATTCTTGTGTAAGTTTATAGTTATGTTATTTCAACCGTTTGGTTTAATTATGTTGAAGTCTTGAAGAAGGTTTATAATTTTATAATTACAGAACAAAATACCATTGTACGATACATATTATATTATAATACTTATTATTAGTAATTACTCGTACATTTATTGCCTACTTATACTACTATGGTTGTGGTTCAGTCTTTTTTTTTTTGAGTTTAAATAAAAAAAAACCTACTTGAGTTAAAAAATATAAGATTTTACAAACATGATTTTCTATGCATATAGTTCTTATGCGTAACGAGATATACAAGACAGCTTTACTGCTTTAGTGATCATAATTGTATTATTTATCGATATAAAATAAGTACATGCAAATTTCGATTGTGAAGTGTTGGAGAAGTGTTACACACAAAATGCTGACTCAAAATATCACCACACTCAACCTTTTTAATGCTTAGGTCACATAGGTACATTTTTTTATTTTACCTTACACTTTCGCAACATGGTAATTGTATTAATGAGCCTATGCGGTTGTGCGTGTGTGGTGGAGGGGGTGAATTTCACAGAATAAAAAAAACAATGCAAACATTTATGATTATATAAATACCTACACAACATTTTATGATTTATTGTTCAATATAATATAATTTCTTTAAAAACAAGATTTTTAATTTTATTTTTAATCACAGGCTGATATTTCTGCTCTAAATTATGTGTTTATAATGTAGTTGAAAACAATGATATAACATAATACAACTTAATGTGTCAACAAATATTATACATAATGTTTGTATTGCTCAAAATAAATAGTAAGACAATGGGAAAAGTAGGTAACTGCTTTGCCACAGAGTAGAAGTCCTGATATCGGTAGGTATCTGGTATCTGTACCTCGATGTCACCATTCAGTAGATCACTGTAATGGATGTGTTAAATTTGAATCTAATGACAAATCATTGTATATAAAAAAAGATTCTAAGCATAGACTGTCTGTCAATTTATTATCAAATTTTAAATAAAATTCTATTCATTATTATGGCAATTTATTTTACTACCTATCAATAGCATATAGCACCGATGGTATTACGGTATTAACTATAAATGGACAATAGCATACAATTTATCTAATTTTTTAGGAAATGTCATTGAGTATATAAAATATAATAATAAACAAAATGGTTTTAAATCACCACGAAAAATATTTTTAATTACAACAAAATAACGTCGTTGACAAAAAAATCTCATATTTGCCGAATTTAAGATTTTAACGTTTTGTATCTCTGGATTCGGAAAAAAATTAATTTTTTATGGATAAAATTTCATATGTGCTATCTGCACCGTAGAATTAATGAAAAATTATACACGAATTATTCTATGTGTTGAATAATATACAATAAATCGTTTAAGAAATACCTCCTATGTGATTTTTTGATTTAAAACGTATTTGTCGTCTCCTGAAAAACCGTGTTTTTGCACATGGGAGATTTTTTCGTATCAACAACGATAACTAAAATCGTTTTTCATCGTTTAAACATTGAATTTCGTCTAAATTTGAACTTCAAAAATCTAAAAAAAAAAATCATTATCATATATTTTCTTAGTTGTTTGTTTTAGTGAGAACTGCATATAATTAATTTTGTATTACATTTTAAACTACAAAATAATTTGCAAATTTCAGTGATTTTTATGAATTTTGTCTTTATTTTAACCCAAATGATTATAAAAAAAATATTTAATATTTTTGAGTTCCACTAATAACAACTTATGAGAAAAGGATCTTGTAAACATTTTTCAAGTATTTTAACCGAGCAAATATTTTTTATCAACTTATTGAAATAAAAACATAGACTTCTCACATGCCTAAAAATAGTTCAATTTTGTCAAAATATTTGAAAATGTGTATTAGGTATAGAAAATTCTAGTATACAAATTCGGTGAAAAATTAAGTTACCTGGTAACCTTAATTTTTTATTGAAGCTATAAAAGCCAAATCGATTTCGTCGAATATCATTTTGCTAAAAGATTCTAGTTTTTCCTAATTTTTTTTTTGAAAATCACTGGGAACTTTTTACTTTTGACGCCCCAAAGTACTAACTGAATTCAATTTGCTATCAAATACTTCTCTAAAATAGTTACTGACCCAAAAATTGATGACAGACAGAATAAAAAAACACGCTTCCATTTATTTTCAAAATCAATGCATTCATCCGCTCAGTATCTTTAAATAAACATACTATATATATTTTTAAAAAATTAAAGGATAGTAGAAATACATAATATTTATTATTTATATTAGTTTAAATTGTGTACAAATTCAACTTGAACAAATGATTTATTGAAATCAATATCTCTCTATTACATAAAAAAAGTATGACAATTTCCATTGGCCAATAAAGAAAAAAAAATAAAATAATGACTAATGAGTATTGGAATATTTTATATATAAATAAAAATTTAGGGGATTTGTGAACGAAAGGGTATTAAAGGGACAAAGGTCCCTCATCGTAAATAAAAAAGTTATGTAAATAAGACTTTATAGCCTTATCCAGTCAAAAGAAAATTGAATTAATATTTAAGGAATATATTAATTTATTTCTAGTTAAGCTTGAGGAAGTCATAAATTACAATTGATCTTTGCCACTATTATTCTGTTAACATTTTAATAATTTCATTTGTTTTCATAATAACTTTGAATTCTATTTAACTAAATGATTGGCCA
The DNA here is from genome assembly GCA_027563435.1 of Nasonovia ribisnigri. Lineage (NCBI taxonomy): Eukaryota > Metazoa > Arthropoda > Insecta > Hemiptera > Aphididae > Nasonovia > Nasonovia ribisnigri. Next base: position 129,608 of record JANEHU010001549.1, read on the forward strand.
TTCACACATTATTATTCCCTTTAGGTTGTGGTTAAAATATAATATAATGGATAACAACTAATTAGCAGGAATTCTCATTAATAATGAAAATGTAATATTTAAACTACAACTTAATGCACTTAAAATGTTTATGATAGTAGTATAGTATCAGTATAAAAATGTCAATGCTTATTCAATATATTATTATATAATTTATTTTTTGCACAGTGAGTCATTAACAACCAGGTGCTTAACCTGGTACTACTATGATGTTAAAAACTGTTTAGCTAAATAAAAATATAAATTTTATTGAAAACAAACATTTGATAATTTGTGCCTGCAGTTATGTTTGTAATATTATAATCTTCTAAGAATCGAATTAAAATGACCTAACCTGTTTGTTTTACGCTTTACATTTGAAAATGCAATTACAAATCTAAATCATAAGAATCAAACGCACAGTGTAAAAAAACATTTTAAAATATAACATGAGTACATGACAGATTTGTTTGAGATATTTCTTATTTTAAAATATATATACTATTTGTATCATATACTATAGACATTTATTACTAACTACTTTTTGAGTTTATCTAAAAAAAAAAAATTTTAACCATGTTCAATATAGTTAAATATTTTAGATATTGTAACTTCAAAGTTACAACCTGAACTAACCTTCTATATCAAAATAATTTTCATCTGAAAATCTTCGCAAGGTAATTTAATACAATATTGTAAATTAATTAAAGTCACGAGATCATCTACACAATACTTTTCATAAAAGAAAGAACAATATTTTGATTTTCTTAGCTTTAGCTCATTCCTCAACGTATAGTGAATGTGTGACTTAAACGTGAATACGAAGTGTTATACCAGTATCGTAAGAATGCCACGTAAAAGTCAGTTAAACATACAGAGATAATATTATGCACGAACAGTATCTTTAATATATTTTTATTGAAAGTGTTTGTGGTTGAAAATTCATACTTTATGAGTTAATATAGAATGCACTCTCCTGTTGAGGTACTACCCTTGAAGGACGACTATAGCCTTGTGATAAACCAACCACAGCCACCCTCGGAAAACGACTAACCTTTTCATCCATCCATTCTACCATATTCATCACATAGAAATATGGTAACTATCAAAAAACTTGTGTGAGAAAAAATAGAAAAATACGTCAAAAATAATGTGGATGAGTGGCTTTCACATATTTTGTTAGTAAAAAATAAAACCGATTGTTACCCTTTTTATAGACAAATAAATTATAAAATTAACTCCTGTTGCTATCCTAGAATTATATTTGCATATGCATTTAAATATTATTTTCGTCATAAATGAAAAAGATACAGTAGTTACGAACATGATAAAAAAAGTTAGGTGTATATTTTTATTTATATTTAAATATTAATTATAACAAATAATAATTGCATAACTATCTACAGTGGTAGTATGAATTTCATAAAAATAAATCGTAATATTATGTGATTGCGAATTTTTTTAATTTTGCGTAATGATTGAATTTTATTCTGAATTCAAAATAAGTGAGATACAATTTTCATTCAACAAGAAATTATTTACTGTAACAAATTTCTAAATTTATTTCAAATATTTTACATGATTTTTACTTTAAAGTGCATACTATTATAACTGGTTTTTAAATGTTAGTATTAATTTCAAATTTGGAAAAAAACTATGGTTTTGACCAAACTCGATGCTTTTAAAATAGTTGAATATGATATTTTTTTATTATAAAAAGTTTATTTTGCATACATTTTTTCTAATACTAAATCATTTTATTTTTTTATACACACATGAAAAGTATTTTATTTTATTTATTGTTAGGGCTGTTACATGTTTTTTTAATACAATTTTAATAATTTACGAACATTATTTATTGGTACCTTTCACACCGTGTACATTGTTGGAAATTTATTTTATTATCATAATTTTGCGCCGTTTGGTATTATTTTTGAATATTTGAACAAATTTTCCTTTTTCTAAGTGCTTAAGTGCATGTATATTTCATGGTTGTTTTTTTTGGTCGAATTAAAAATACAATACACCGTTCTTTAGTTGATTGTCAATAAATTATTTTTACAATTTACGGGAACACCTCATCTGCTTCAACGACAGCGTGCCACAAACCGTGATATGTGGTACAATATTTCATATAACGATGCATTTGATACAGTCACGCATTCGTGTTATTGTCGTGTATTAAAAACAAAAAAAAAACGTTAAACCCTCAATTGAAAATGGACGTTTATAACATTATAGACTGTTACCGGAAAGTTGGGATTATAAAAGGAGACAAAATGTCACTATAACATTATTGCATACGTATATTGGTGCGCTCTCGGTGGGAAGCCAAATAAAACATGGAGATATTTCGACGACAATAAAATATAGCCGGATATACTTTACCCGCTTGGTAAAATAACACTGGGCTAATAATCACTGCCACGTCGGTAAACATTTCTCACCGTGCAGAAAAGGGCTTTTTCTAATTTGAAACGGTTTTTTTCTTTGCTTTTTTTATTTGCATTATATTTACGTGGAGTTTTTTTTTAGGCAAGCTTTTTTAGGGATGTTCTGACACCCCTATAAATAAGGGGTAGTGATGGTGACGGTAAATATGTCCTAGGCCGGGGCTCTCACATTTATTTTAGCTGTTCAAAAATGTTCGTTTACTTTCTAATAAGCGTATAATGTGGCATGTATGTATTATGTATTATGACGTAATGTACCATTTGAAGGACGCCAACAAGTTTGTCCCAATTAACCGAATTGGTTTTCGGGTAGTTCATATTATGTTCATTGATTCCTGAGTGGTATAAAGGTAACATACGAACTGTCGAATTATCATTTAAATAGTTTACTAATGTACTATTTAAATAGTAATAATCTATATTTAATTTAACTTCTTCAGTCCAGAAATTATTGTACCTATAATTAACCAATAGTAGTTTCTAATTTTACTGACTTAGGAGTATTTAGGACAACTAGGAATTGTTAATTCTTAACACGTTTATGTTGATAGTCAATCCATATATAGGTACAAATTTATGCAATAAACTATATAGGATGTGCGTATTTGTCAACATTACTAGTAAGTAATAAAATAGCTACATATTAATAGTCTAACCCAATAAGAAACAAATCAAAATTAATTAAAATAAATGATAAAAATAATAATATGGCATTTATTTACAAGAAACAGTTTTTTACGAATTTGAAACACAACATTAATTGGTTGGCATTCAGTTTTTTTCATTAATTTTTTTCACCAACTATATATATATTTTTAAGCTGTTTTTCTTGACTTTATAAGAGTGCTTTTTTGTCTTGGATATGTTTTACACGGCATCTTTTTTTTCATAAAAATATATTTGAAAGAGTGGAATAAAATCATGAGTTAAGTTTTCCGTCAAACGATTCCCAACAATATGCAGTTCGTTCTGAAGTAGATAAAATTATGCATACATTTTTATGTATGTAAACTAATTCCGTATTTGCCTTATATAAAAATAGTGCTCATCAACCCAAGCACAAAATAAGTGTGTCACTGGTTCCGTTTTCACAACACAATGGTATTATTTTGCAGATTTACAATGTGACAATAGTATTATAATTATCACAGACGTACCTATTCCCGTGGTAAAATTATGTGTTATTATTATTATATAATATTATGTAAAACAACTAAAACAATTATTTATTATAATAGCTTAATAATTTACTATGAGGGGGGGGGGAGGAGAAAATTAGTAGAAAAGGTAAAAATAGGTAATTATATAATATATTGTTGTATGTCTGCCGTGATAAAACTTAATATCGATGGTTAATCGTACACACATGTGTTAAAATCGTTTAGTTTAGGATTTTATTTTATTTCATATCATTCATAACTGTTTTTTTTTTTAAATATAAATGTTCGAAATAAAATTGTCTTAGAACATTAAACGTTTATGATACATTTAAAACGTGGTAACTGAAACATTCAAAAATGTGATGTGCTAAAGTGTTAAGCCATCGACATTCGCTCTTAGGTACCTACATTACATGTACGGGAGCGTGGCATAATAAATGCGACTTTTTGAATAACGTAACGAATTTTGGACGATTCGAAATGAACAAAATGAGACTGGGAACGCCGAGCGCTATCTAAATACCGACGAACACGGAATGTGGAAATCTATTACAACACTCAGTACAAGCGCATATCTGGGTCTGAGGCCTCTCAACGACAACAATTTATATTCACGGAGCGACTGCAGCACCAGCCGTATCACTTCAATTTAAAACGTACATAGCAATAATAATTTTGCGTCCTTATAGCCATTCCGAGCATTATAACCGTGGTTCACAGTTCGCTACTGGCTTAGTTCGCGTTTTTAGAAATTAAGTACATAATATTATTATTAAAACGAAAAAAAGAGGTATCAAAAGTGACGAGAAAACGTCAAGATAATGGGAGCTCGATTTTCATTGAATTTGCATAATTTGTCTGACACGATGTGCTTTTCAAACATAGCGATTTTGTTTCAATAAGCAATAATATTCACATTTATTGTGGTTTATGAAGATATACTTAGAGCATTCTTTCATTTGTTTATTTAAAAGAATATGTCAAACAAAATATATAAATTTGTCAACCAAGCCTATCGAAGTTAGAATAATTTCGACTTTAGAGAAAATGTATGAATCATATTATATATTAAAAAGTTAGGTGCCATTAATTGTATATATACCTACCTAGTGGAAATTAGGTAATTTTTACATTTTATTCGTTCCTATGCTGATGCACTGGTATTTTGTACAATACAATACAAGGAGGAATGCCAACTAGTAATGAACCCAACAAAATAGTTGCTAAATAATAGTTCTGTTGTTTTATGAAAAATAAAAAATAAATAGTCCATTATTTGAGTTTTTAGATTTATGATCGTAATTAATGCAGTTTTATAAGGAGTGCTATGCATTTGTAGGAAAGTGAATTTTTTTTAGATGTTCGTGATACGTAGCTTTCTAAGTAAGTATATAGTTTGAATTATTTAACAACAAATCCATTTATAAAACTTTTATTTTGTATTTATTTACGATTATTGTTATATTTGTTTCATTTCATGACTTCTACCGGAATGGTAATTTTTTTTTAAATTTAGGAGTACGTGTCTTCTGTATAGATAACCCAGATAAAGTTGTAAGTGTCCCTATATCATAATAGTGACTTTGACGTGAATGTTGAACTTAGTAATGACGGTCTTCAATATAAATATCTCAAAATAAACACTTTAGTTCAATCGAAATAAATTAAAATTATTTAAAATAAGTCATAACATTAGATACGTGTAATGTTCTTTTTAAACTTTTTGATCCAAAGATGATCGCTTTAAAATGCAAACTTTCAATGAGATTATTTTTATTCTCATCTTGGTTTCTCAGTTGAATATTATAAAAACAAATATTTTATAAACTTTCTATGTAAAGTTTACTTTCTTAAAAATGTACATTATTTAATATACTTAAGTAAAATCTTGATTCACTGAATCAGATATTCGAAACAGTTTTTATTTTTGATGTATACGGTTTTTTGATCTTAACTATTTTAAAATTATTTTGATGTCAGTACTGGTATTTAATATATATATACTCATTTTGTATACAACTCTCTGCAGTAAGTGCAACTCAGCCACCCTAGTGTGCAATCCGACTACGTCGAATCGCGGAAAACGCCGATGAGCGGCTGTATGTGCAAACATTCGATTTGATATGCATGCTTGTACCTGATCTGCCCGATTAACCTTTGGCAACCAATAGAAGTAATAAATACTCATTTCTCCTATAACCAATAGCAACGATTTAAAAACCAAAGTATCCATCGTAAATCTCAAAATCCATGTTTGAGCACATCCCCGGGTTGAGCCTACCTGGTCTAATTGTGAATCTAAATCATTTAAGTACCCCTCCTTTTTTCTTTTTTTATTATTTATTTATTTGGTTTCCATGGTAATTATAAAACACTTAATAATATTTAAATTAATAATATCGAATAATATTTTTCACGTTAAAAAAAATTGGATTTTTCCAAAATTTTCTTTCGTAGAAACTTTTTCCCGGCAATTACGAAAAATTAAAAAAAATTGAGCCAAATCGGCCCAGCCATTCTCAATTGATGAAATATTATACATTTTTGGCTCCATTTTTGTATATATAGATTTATTTATATTGAAATTTTGTTTCAAAATAAATACCTTTTTTTGAAAAAGTCGAAACAATATTAATGATCATGGTAACCTCTTGACGGCTTCGTCTAACGATAAATGCAAAACGCGATATCATACATTTATTAAAATTGTTGAGCAAGAAAACATATTATTATGTTTCATGTTACATAATATGTAATATATAATATATATTGTAAATGTAAGTATTACGTGCGTGCGATTACAACTGAAGGTAAGTTTGGTGGCGGTGGAAAAATATCTCATCGCACACGACTACTCCACTCCATCCCATTCTCCGACCAGCGTGTCATTTTGATTTTATATCAACCGATTTTCGTATCCCGTCGAGTGGAATATCTTTAAAATGTAAGTTTTGCGACGAGTTTTAATCGAAAATTAAACCACCTCTGGGTATATTGTCATCGTAAGGCGAAATCCGACGACAAACCATGGTAGCAGTATAGTTTTAGTTGTGGTGGCGGTAAATTATTATGCACATAGCGTTGAGAAGGAGTGGTGGTCGATAAATAAAAAAAGTAAGTAGTTCAAAGTTTAATGGGACGCGACGGGCCAAGGGAGGAAACCACAAATTCACGACGTATAATAATATATACATAATAATAAACACGTACATAATATTATACAATATGAATTTAACTTGGAAAACTTACTTTTGAGTACATGAGGCTCAGCGGCAAACTCATCGCTATCGACAGCAACCACACGAACACGATCTTCAGTATCACCCTTCGCCGCGTCTTGTTCCGGCCGAATTTCATCGGATACCTCAGGCTCAAGTACCGGTCCACACTGATCGTGCACAAGTGCATTATGCTTGCGGTGCAGAATAACACGTCCAGGCATATCCATGCCAGACAGTACACAGGAGCGAACGGAAACTCTCCTGGAAAACGAAAGGAAACCAATTCATTTTATAACAACCATCGAATCGCCATACCATATAATAATATAATATAAATTCGGGTGCCTACAATATATTGTATAAGATATATATTTATTTTATTCAAGCAAATGAGTACTTAAGACACTAAATTAAAATAATTTACAATAATCTCATTTATACTACCAGGTACTTTTATTTAGGATTTTACGAATAAAAACGAATAAGATGTTTGATTACTTTGGTGTCCGAAACATCGTAGGTACATTCAATTACGTTGATTCACTATGGGTAATGTATTTTTAGAGGAGGTGCGTTTATAAACACAAACAATTGCTGAGTATCCTCTGCCACACAACTGCATCATCTAATGATGCAGTATTGTTTTACTGTTCAATAAATCAATTATTTTATCCATTTCAAAAAAATATTCAGCTATGAAATTATAATCAAGGAATGCCATACATTTTATTGATTACATTTTTATAAAAATATAGACTGTTATAATATAAAAATTTACCTACTTAGTATAGCTAAACACATGTGAACTGAATGAGAAAACGTGCGTCACATCCAAAGACCCAAACATTATTTCAGTATTTATCGTAAATTGTATTTAATTGCACACAATCTAAACGGTATGGTATTCTATAAAAACTTTTATTTTATTTACTATTTATTTGTTTTCAAGGAACGTCAATGAGCGTTTTGATGGTTTGTAATTTTGTGCAAGATGTTAGATGGTGAATTTACTACTACACCTCGACATAGTAATTGTATTCAAACATTCAAACAGGTTTTAATTTTATCAAAATTCTTAATATTTTATACTAGATACTTAGACCAGTCGATAAAACATATTTACAGTCACGGCGTTAAAAACATCTTCAATTTCAGTTAATGATTTAATACTAAAGCGGAATTTATATATTATGTATAATTAGGTACCCTATATTGAACTATTGGAACGAAGCGGTGTTTTGTATTTACCAGTCGAAAAACGATGTACACACTATTATACGACGTGTATTGTATATTCTATTGCAATATTCTTTAAGTGACAGTGAGTGGGACGTGTTCACAAACCGTCTATAATATTATAATTAATTGCGACCCATACCGTGTTATTACTGTTGTTATAATATTATATACACATTTTCATTTACAACGCGTTCATAAAATATAATAATATGGAACCTTAGAATACATTATGCCAATACTGTGTGTAATACAAGTTTTCTTGGAAAATATTCTCATACTATTTTGATACTTTGTAATCGGAAATTACATTTTATCATATTTCCGGTTTAAATTTATATTATAAATTACAATATATTGTATGCATTGGTCAGAAATTAAATTTTTTTTTTAAATGTTGGAGAAAACTGTAAATATAATTTTATTTAGGTACTTTAAAATAAGTTATTTCAATAATATATATTATTTATTCGATTGATCTTAAGATATATTATATCTAAATAAAACATTTTTTTTTTTAATCAAACAAAAGGTATTAAATGAATTTTAAGAAAACTCGAAGCATATGAGGTCCTAGATAGACTTGAGAAATAAACAACAGAAAAATATAAATCATAATTAAACTTATGTGTAACATAATACATTTTAATTTAAATAATAACAGTGTTACATGTTTATTGAACTACTAAAATTCTTTAAAATACTATATATTTATAAATTTATAATTGTTGATGAATATGTTTGATAGATGTAATTTATTATATTTTAAACCTATTATAGTATTATGTATGATAATATATGTATTATGATTAAATCATAATTTAATGAATAATAACTTATAAGCCATATAGGTAATACATCGACGAAAACTGATACACCAATCAAATTTAATGTTTATAAAAGCGTATGATTATCTTCATGTGTTTGATAAACTGTATCCGATTTCATGCAAAGTTCTTATGCGGTTATGTGCATTTAGTAATGATTAATGGGTAATTTATTGATATAACTCTAAATTTTAATAAAACAGTTATGGTAAAAAAATATAAAAAGATTTGTACTGCATCTTAATCATTTTGTGAAGTATTTGATTTTGGGATAATAATAAGTAACTGCCGACTGAAAATTGAGTACCTATACTGAAAGCCTGTTGCATTTCTGCTCTTATTTTGTTTTTCCAAGGACTTTTGAAGAAATATCAAGTGCTTGTGTTTGTGTGTACCTATAATTATTAATACTTATCGCTTGTTGAATTATAAATAATATATTGGACAATCAGTTACATTTTTACAACAAAAAGAAAGTGATGTGTATTGAAACGGGGATTATTTAGAATTGCGTGACGAATCCATTCATTGATGGAGTTTCTTGGAGTGTGGCTGTATTTATTTATACATAATAATATATTACGTACAATAAATTATTATACATTAAAAATTGAAATATTTCATTGTTTTACAATCCGTACTGCAGTAGGTACTGTTCTCTAAATTGCTACCTAAAATGTATTGCCATCTTGAATTGGTATAGTTTAATTTTTAAAAATAACTAATTATCTTATTTTCCTTACTAGGTAATTAAATACTAGATGCGTCACATGTTTAATTCACGGTAAAGGAGTGTCTACAATATATATATTTTTATTTTTTATTTTATTTTATTTATCATAAGTTAAATAATATCGAAAAATATATTATATTAAATGTTCAGTAGACACGGCGATATAAATACGACGAAAAACTGTAGGACGATAATATTTTGTTGTATGATACTGTTGTAGGCCCGTATTGTACTTTTATAACAACTTGCGTTATTATATTTTTATGAAATCGTATAACGGCCCATAGAATAGATTTCCTTGCTTTATGGCATTCAACAAAACACACAAATATTACTATACACTTTCCGCGCGATTTCAAATAATAGTTACTCTAATTAATACGTCCCCGCAGGCAAATTATACAATAAAAAATGTTTTTAAAAAAAAGTCACACGGAATTTAATAATAATATGCACTAAACGAGTGCGTCTCCGTTGCACAGTGACTATATTGCGTTGGTGCCCGTACCGTAGGTCCTTTTACACCTTTGAAATTATTACGGGTTTACGATCTACAATACATAATAACACAATGCTTTAATTTCTTATAGGAAATCCATTGTTGATTGTAATAACAATTTTCCTATCCTGGAACACACTCCGCACCCTCCGGTAAACGCATACCGTATAAATCACGAAACGTTTCAGGCATGAACTCGGCTCAGTGTAATAATAATATTGAATAACTTTGTTTGTAAAATTTTATCATATTATTATAATATTATAATACAACGAAAGAGAAACTGACTTTTATTTTTCAAGGAACACTGCATGGGCAATTTGTCTTGTTAGACGTAGAATATATTATTATGCAAACGACTGTTGTAAGCCGTTTATCATGATGTTCAAAAATATTTCCATGCATTTAGGTAAATATATGTTATTATTTTTCCCATGTCAGTGAAATTATAATACTTTTTAATCCTATATAATAATAATATGTATAACGATAAAAAAAAATACGTTATTCGGATTTCCATAAACTCAACAAACACAGGGCTGAAAACATTTTTCCAGAGACGCCTCCTTACCAATTCCTAAATACAATACTATTATTATTATAAACTGTTTTACGGTGAAATGTAAAATATCACTGTTCGAAAATAATTTAAAAGATTAGCAATCTTGACAATTCCATGCTGTCGAACAATAACGGAGGATTTGACAAATATTTGAATCTAGATGAATAATATCGTTAATGGTATTTTGTTTATTTTGCTCCTGTATGTTATATGACTCATACACGACTGAAATATGTCGAAAACATGTCTAAGACCTGAGTTTCTTAGAACTCGTATCATCACATACCAACAAATAGCATAGAGTCTCAGTTTAACAATATCTCGGAGAGATATCGTTAAGGACTTGCATTCTTAATATATTATTGCTTAGTATTTTTGGGCGTTTGCTACCTCTCTCAATGACAAATCCACTATAATAATAGTCAAAAATAAAAATAAACCAACAACTAGATAGGTAATAACAATTTTCGGTTACAGATTTGCTACTTGAATTTTTGTTTTTTTTGGAATCAACAACTCATCTTAAAAAAAAAAAAACCGATTTCCGTGAGAATGAAACGCTCTAATGTCAAAGCCTATTTTTCCTCTGAAGTTAAAAAGTAAGTACATATACAACGAGAGTATAATGGACTGACCTCGACGAATGTCAGTTGTTATACATTTGAAAGGAATGATAAATCATCGGATTTTGAAAAATGAATCTTAGTGCGGAGTTCGGTGGCATATAAATCGAAAAACATGGTTACAACCCAAGCTGGGGTAATGCAATGTGTTTTGGTGTATGTTTTCAAGAAACCGAGAAATGTATATAAGTAACTAAAAAAATAATATATCCACATTTTTATAAAATAATATGTGAATGCTGCAGAAAAGTTATTTATGAGATATGTATTATTATTTAAGTAGGAATTCGTTCGATTAATACTATTAAAAGCCTTCATGAATTCGCATGGATAATATATTATCAGTACCTACCCAATTGTCCCAATATAATTAAAAAGTGGCCTAGTATGGTGCTTTAGTCACAAACGTGTTCTAAAGTCAAGTATCGGCCGGTGTCACTAGGTCCCGGATGGGTGACCACCCGGGCTTTAGTGCCAAATCCTCGCCACATATACACGTGTTTTAACCATAAATTAAAAAAAAAAATGTTTAAATTAGGCTTTGCTAGTGGCCATTGAATAATTCGTATAATATGATATTTATGTTATTTTTAGAACGGCATAATATTAATAATATTACACTAATATATATATATTATATTTTATTTATTATATTAATAATAATATTTGTTAATATTGTTTATTACGTATTTATTAGTGTGTCGCCTAAAATATTTCCGAGGCACTTGATCGATCGCTAACCGATCATTGAATGAGTTATATGTGGCAAAAATCCAATACAAAAATTAATATTCGGTGTCCTGGCTGATTGTCAGAAAGTCATACAATTCGGTGCGAAAAGGGTTAAGTGATTATCCAGGAAATTCCTGGGACGGCTTAAAATGCCGCACTGCAGTTCGTGTCAAATGTCCGATATAAAAAATAAATGAGCCACGCGTAACTTTTGAAGAAAAGTAAAAATAATGCAAACGGCATCGCTCGGTATCTAAGAAATGCACATCGTCATCGTCTAACTCGTCCAATCTTCCGCTCAGAATCCATAAACAAAATAATTGTTTTCGTACCCGAATCATTTATTCACGATTTATATAAATATAATATCATCCAACGTCAGTTTGTGCGAAACGAAAATATACTTGCACCGTCGACGACACTCGTCATTTAAATTTGGCCTAATAATAATAATAATATTATGTCGCACAACAGATTGCGATGTGCCAACAACTGCGAATGCGACGAGAGTAAAAATGTATAGGATAAAAATGAATTACCTTTCGATGATTATAATTTTTTTTTTTTTTTTTACTAAGGTTTTTTTATCGAAAATATATAATTTGGAACGCCTACTCCGATTATTACCTGCTATGAATTATAATAATATATTATACGCCACGAATTAATAAACATTTATGAAAATTAATTTGCATGCTTAATCCGCTCGATGGTAAATATATTATACAGGTATTTATCCTCGTTTTAGTCGCACTTATTATTTATTTATTTCACGAAAAGGTATACACGAGGTTTTAATCCTCTCATGGCGCGTATATTATTATTATTTTAGTGTATATTAAATACAAATATATATATAGATGAAAAACATTATGGGTACCTGCGCGTTATTAATTCGTATCCGGGGGTTTTTCTTTTCATTTGTTTGCGACGCTCCACGCCGTGACAAACATATAAAATCACGTTTCTGGTTTCCAGGTCGTTAACGATTACGGTGGTTCGTAAAGATTATTGTAATTTTTCGATATTGATCCGTTAATGAATACATATACTGAACGGAGGAACTCCGTATCTTCCCGTTTTTTTACAAGGATAATACAGAAAATCTGAAGTACACGGTGGACCGTGGTATAATATAGGTAGATTACCTACCTACCTGCCATAAATTGATTTTTTAGATAAACATTATTTTTTTCATAGAGTACTCTTTTTGCCCATATTTTTAGTAATTTGGTCATTACGAAACAACATTATTTAAGATAAATATAATTTTATAGTTATTTTTTTTACTTTCGTTTTTAATTTCATAGTTTGAAGAAAATATTTGTTCGAAAGTAAGTATCAATATAATATAACAATATAATATCGAGCAAGTATTAAATTAGTTGCAACTGATAAGTGATAAGTATTTCATGTTTTTTTGAGCGAAGTGAAGTGGACCAACATTTTATGGAGTGCTCCTATGCGTGCCAATCCACTCGGCATCATCCATCATCATTTTTTATCTAAAATATGTACCTAGTTACGTTAAATAATATTATAAACCATCATAAGTTATACATCATAAACTATTCGTTTCAAATTAAATTGTGTATATTTACATATTAATAAGAAATGGATATTGTCATTCAAATAAAAATACAACTTAAAAAATATTGTTTCGTAACAATTTCCATAATCGTCAGTCCTGTACTTTTCACGGAGTAAAAGATTGCTTACTTTTAAAAGAATCTCTCTATATATTATGTGTATAATTTTGTGTTACCTGTGTATATAATTATTATAAAATACAAGTAAATAATACCTTGGCATGACCAAACGTCCAAACATCAAACAAAGACGCCGCCGGGGTAGATCATCACCAATCACCATCCCTACTTTTACGTGCTCGATTTTTTTATTTATTACATTATCATACCTCGAAAAGGGATACCCAGACAATATTATTAGGTGCCAGTGTATGTATATAATATTGCTGTAGTTTGTTCTCGTCGGTGTATTGTGCGGCACCGAAACCTCTATTCCGGACGATGAGTTAAAAATAAAATCAAAATTCAACCGACAAAAGGAGAGAAAATCGCGATTACGTCGTAAACGAGTTTGCGGTGAAAAAAAAAAATCCTAGATGTATTATATTTCATTATTTGTGCGCTAGTGGGGGTGTGTGTGTGCAGCGTTGTTCCGATAGTCCACTGCACCTCCACCGCAATCGTATAAAACTCAATAAAAAGCTCGTTAAGGCGTCCGCCCCCCCCCCCGCAAGCCTCTAAACAGGGGTAGGCACCTACAGATGGGCAGGTGGCGGGTTAGGCGGCGACTGTACTCGACGACGATTATACATTATTATGCGTCCGACTAGGTTATGCGTTTAGCGCTGCCGCCGGAGGGGGCGCCCGCCGTTAGCAAAATAATAATAATAATAATAATGGTAGTTGAAGGCGACCCGTGCAGTATTATAGCCGGGTACTTTTTTTCTTTTCAGTCGAGTCGTTGAAATAGGAAAATCGACGTACCTATTGGTCAGGTCAGTGTATTGAAGTCAATATATTTATTATTTGATCGGAGACGTAATTATATACTGGTGAATTCAGGCGATCAGTCTTTTATGTTCTGATAATCCGTTTCGATTACGATTGATTTCCGAATGAAACAAATTAACATTTTCACGCGTAACCATAGATAATAAAAAAAATGGATTTGGACACAATATTATTATAACGTCTTATCGGCGATGAATGCAATTTATACGAATTGAGGCCAAATAAGAATATTTATGCAGTTTATCTGATTTGTATTATACAAAAATGTAAGCAAACGGCCACAACTTATTATCTATATTGGACCGCAAACCTAACACATAATTAATTTTAGGCGTCCTATCCATTTCTTTATAATCTTAACGCAGTGACAGTAATTCAATATAATATTTCTTGGTAATTTTGTATTACCTTAGAGCAGTCTGCGTCAACTTAGGGTTGGAAATTTACGAGAATACCGCTGTTTTTAAATACTTTTATATTCACAATTATTGTTACCTAAAAAACTAATCTATTAAAACAATAAAATCAATATTGAAAATAAAATCACTTAATTTAAGTCGAATAAAAAGTATAAAATCAACTTTGAGAAATAAGACCGCATAAAAATGTAAAAATCAAGAATAAAAATATAACACAAGTTACCAGCTAGTTTATAATAGTTATTATGTTTTCGTTTATTATAAAATTGATCGTTGAAAGGAAACAATTTTATGACATATTTAAATCGAGTGTTCACTTTAATGGGATTTTATTTTATGTTGAAAAATAGTACACTTATAATAATATTGTTGACCATGTTCAAAATAAATTATCATGCAAATTAAATTAATATCTATTCAACTCTTATTTTTGAAAAGTTCAAAATCATTTGTTGTCTAGATAATACATAATATTATAATATTATTAAATTATGGTAGTGTATCAGAAGTCCAGTAAATTCTTTATAACTGATGCTGGCGGTCCATAATATAATATGTAATACTGTAATTATAGTACCGTAATAATAGTGTATATATTTTATATTCACTAAGATCTCTAATGCAAAATAAAATCAAATAGTTTTGCTACAGTCAAATTCTGAAAAATATGGGTCATAATAGCTAGTATTATTTTTTAAATCCCAAAAAGCCACATATATTTGCTTCAATTCAAACGTTAGTAGTCGCAACGCTAATATTCATACAATTGTAGGCGAGTGAAATTTTTTCGTGTCACAGTCATGTTGATAAATAACTGTCATTAAGTCAATGTCATATTGCACCTGCTGCAGCGGTAAAGATAATTCGGATTAATTTAAGCAAAAATTATTTTTATTCCGTTAAAGCTCCGTAACGTTGAAATCATAATACAATTGTATTGTGTTCGTCCTGGGAACGACGTGTGGACCTTAAAAATCGCGATTGAATAAAAACAAACAAACGACAAAAACAAATAACTATTTCAAAATGTGAGACAAACAAACAAACACAACAAACAGCCACAACGCGTGAGAATAGATTTCGATTATTCGTACACAATATTGATTATGTTTTATTTGCACAATATTAAACAAACAATTCGGACAGGATATTACATATTTCATCTACGTATATGGAGGCCGGATGTTACCGAATTGTTTCGTTCCGATCGACTTGGCGTGGTACACCGCACACAGTGCAGTTGCGTTGCTCGATATTAAGTTGAAAGTTCCAACCACAAATCTTCGTATTCAAAAAAGCCCCTCTGGACGGAGCTCGGTTAACACCGTGAACTGGCTTCGAAATATTATCCGCAAAATTCTTAAATGGGGCGGGAATATCAGGTGTGTTGGGGGGGGGGATAAACAATTACAGTACTTTAAACAAAATAATTAATCTCTACAGTAGACAATTATCTAAAATGTGAAAATATAATATTAACGACAGATTAAATGATTTCACACATGTACAAAAATTAAGCCACCACCAGGCGCGTTAATAGCTATCGCGTTAATAGCTATCTGTAACTTCAAAAACACAAAATGGAATAAAGGCTGGGGAAGTGACAGTAACATTTGTGTTACGTGTTAAATTTATAAATTATTAACTAAATACACACTTTAAAATTGACCAACACAGATTTAGTACATTGTCGAATGACAATTTTCAACTCCGTCAGAAATTATTAATGTATGATATTTTTAAAATGACACAAGGCCATTCGACATTCATCATAAACACGATCAGGACTCAAATATACAGCAATTGACTGCCATATTCAAATAAACAGTAAAGTACATATTAAAATATAATAATAATTTCACAGTTACAAACTAAACTTGTATTCTTAGTCTGGGGACTGGAACCTTGATGGTTTTTACGGTGACGGTTCCGGTTTGGTTTTCAGAAAAACTAAAATTTCGGTTTCGGTTTCTTTTCGGTTTTTAGAAAAAAACAAAAATAAAAGTTTCGTTTTCTTCTCAGTTCTAAAAAAATGTAAAATTCGTTGCCTGTTTTGGTTTTATACATAGGTAAAAAAATTTGTATTCATCATCCATGGTTAGGACCGTGCTAGATAACCATGATCAGCTCACTAAATATCTCCTAGTCGGTGAGTTGTAGGCAATACGTGGGAGGTTTAGATATACTATTTATATATTTTACATGGCAAACCATTCGATGTCCCTCCATCTCTGGTAACACAAGGGTCTTATTGTAAATGTGATATAGTGGGTACTTAACGAATTTTCTCAAACGTTTAAAAAAATTTAAATTCTATGTTTTTCCTAGTTCACGATATAATAATATTTACTGTATAGGTATATTATATTATTACACTTCGCCAAGATGTTTGAAATTGTTGAACACCTCTTTGCATGCGAATGCACAATCGTAGGTAGGTATAATAATATGTTTATCGATGCTCCGAATCTGAAATGCAAAAGCATTTTTTTTAACACTTTTAAAGAGTATCGGTGTTCGGCCCTCACGTACGTCTTGTATCCCGAGTTGTGTTCTTGCACGTCAGAACATGTACGTGTAATGATACTACGAGTATATACGATAATATATCTTTAAACGTCTATGGGACAGCCATCGCACACGCCCCTCTACGATTGACTTAACAATATAAACGGGACGTATAATGTCGTGGACTTTATTATCTTGTGCATATATATCGGATCTCATTCGTTACGAATTCGGCCGCCGCCGTCGTCGTCGTCGTACAAAAGAAATATTGACGTCGATGCTCATAATAGAATACCTAGTCGCAGTTACGTACGTACGTCTATATATAACGTTATGTATAAAAGAATATAAAGTCTTTTTTTCTTTTTTTTCATTATTACCTTCTTTTTTTCGTCATCGTCGTCGTCATCGGAACCACCGAAGTCCCCCGGGAAATCACGGTCCGGGAAATACGAATCCCCGAGCGGCGACTATACAGCCAACGGACTTCAGGGTAGGTATTTACCTGCCTCTCTGTCCGTCTTAATATTATGTATAATTTCTAGGTATATATATATAGTGCACGTCTTATTATTACAGCGGATTGCCGGCCGGATGGACACATGAGAGGAGGGCCGGACGAAGATGACGGCCTCAACCCGATAAGCGGCTAGTTAAATATTTATTTTTAATTTACACGATGTTGTTTAAATAATAGCCATAGTTTCACACACTTTTATCGGCACGATGAATCCAAACAGTTTGATATTAGTTCAATGGTAACGTTATTATTAAATTGCATCGAGTGCGCGTGAGACTTGCAGTGCGAACGTGTAAACATTTTTTTTATAACGTTATGATTTACTTAATGATCGGTACAAACTGCAGTTTCGAGTAAGTCGGGCATATTGTATTACGTCCAATATTTAAACCCGTTTTAACGTACCTAATAAAATTATATTCTCAATAAATAATGTTTGATCAATATTTTTATGTGTTGGTACATAACTCATAAATTGTAATAATAATATATAAAATAAATATTATCATGCACCATACACGTGTTGTGTAAATGATAAGAAATCAGTTCTTTTTTTTAGCTATTAATGTTTGTAAATTTTATATTTTCAGTCATTATAATTATTATACTTATATTTAAATTTAAATTTAAATGTAATTTTAAAATGGGTTTATGAAGTAAAAATATTTTATGGCATTATGTATTGATGAGCTTTTTTTATGTGCTATTGGTTATAAATCTATATGTATATATAAAAATGGAAAAAAAATATATAATATTTCATCAATTAAGAACAGCTGGGCCGATTTGGCTCAATTTTTTTTTAATTTTTCGTAATTGCCGGGAAAAAGTTTCTACGAAAGAAAATTTTGGAAAAATCCAATTTTTTTTTACGTGAAAAATATTATTCGATAAAATTGTTTCATAATTACCATGGAAACCAAATAAATAAATAAATAATAAAAAAAGAAAAAAGGAAGGGGTTCTTGAATGATTTAGATTCACAATTGGACCGGTAGGATCAACCCGGGGATGTGCTCAAACAGGGATTTTGAGATTTACGATGGACACTTTGGCTTTTAAATCTTTGCTATTGGTTATAGGAGAAATAATTAGTTGAAATGATTATTTATTATTTCTATTGATTTCCAAAGGTTAATCGGGCATATCAGATACAAGCATGCATATCAAATCGAATTTTTGCACTAACCTAACCTTGCCCGCGATCCGACGTAGTCGGATTCCACATCAGGGTGACTGAGTTGCACTTACTGCAGAGAGTTACATACAAAATTAGTCAAACAATCACAATTCTTTTAATAGTTGTCATATTTTACGGGCAACAAAGTGCGCGGGATCAGCTAGTAGGTATATACAAAAATATTGAGATCCATTATTGGATTTTATTTTTATACTCCAAGGAGCAAATTTGGGTCTCGAGGTAAGAATTATAAAAATAATTATTTAATGAATGACTCCTTACCGCTCATGGTTAATTAAAACAGATAATTCACAATACATAAGACATATTTTGAAACATATGTAAACAATTTCAAGTCATATGAAGATTTTTTTGAAGTATACCTACCGTCAAAAAATCCTATTAGAGGTCTGGTCAAAGATCTGTGAGATCCCATTTTGGATGGTCAACGTCTTAACATATCGTCGATTTGGTTACATTTGGTGACTAGAAAGTGATGACAGTCGTGCAATGGCTAAATACTATAGTATTTTTAATTTTATAGCCACTACACGCTCTAAACTCAATATTGTAATAGTATAATACTATATGGGATGTCTTGATCAAAAAAAAAAAATGTTCCAAAAAACTTACTTATACGATGTATAATTAGGCGAAAATGGTTGAATTTAAATTTATCGTACAAACTTTATTTCTATATTTAATGACACATATTATACCTATGCGTAAATGGACGAATTATATTAACTGTAACTTTAAAAGTCCCGGCTGAGATTGAAAATAATCAAATTGCTTGAAAATTGAATGAGGTCACACAAACCTTATGGTGGTGTAGTCTAAGCCGAGACGTCGATGTGTATAATATTTTACTAACATTATACCAAAATATACACGAGTTTTCTTCATTACGTTCACCTACGCGTTTGTAATGATTTACTGTTAGTTTCCGTTTATGTTTCAGCTTAATACTTACAATAATTATTTGCCCATACCTACCTATGGTGCGGTAGTGTATTATAATATCGTAATCATATATAAATTATACGAATGTATAGAATTTACAGAAACAAGTCGATAATATTTCGAACTTAAACCGCAAGTGGGTCAAAGCAAATGTCATAACTATAGGTATACGTATACCCTCAGAAGTATCTATTTTCAGGTAAAAACGATAGTAATATTCATGAGGACCATCCGTTCTGAGTCGTTAATCCTCAAAAACATGTTACGGCAAGTATTATGATATACAAAACGTATACAACGCGGTAGTGGTTACTGTATTTCTAAATATAATATTATAACGGACGCAAAATAATACGTAAAACTGTTCTAGTAAGTTATTAAACATTATATTATTCAATCGGGAAATAATAATATTAAATGTGCCGATATTTGTGCAATATCGTAGGAACCTATGTCCTAAATAGTTTACAAAATTCTCAACATCACTGCGTATTATAATATACTGTAAACATTATTGAAAAATAATTATGTTATAATATTTTTATAAACAAAAAAATTAATGTGTATAATGGAATATAATTTTAATGGATCACTATAAAAGGACAGCGTTATACTAAGCATATTTTTTTAACCATGAAATTACTTTACATAGTACATACATTACCTAAGCGCTTTCGGTTCGAATTTAATATTTCCTACATACAAAAAAAAATTAACTACTATGTAAAAATATGTTGAAGAAATAAAAATAATAAAGAGTAGTAATATTTTTCTATTATTACGACGTGCTTGCGTCGTACAATATCGAAACGACGAATTCGTTGTATTTTACGATGTTTTTTTATTCGTTTGTAATTTTTATTTTTATTTTTTACTAGAAACAGAATGCGTAGGTAGAAAACGAAAAACAATCTACATGAAAATTGCAATCTTTAAACAATATGGATATAAAAAGAAATGAAGCACAAAATATCATCAAGAAGATTTTATCTGCGAAAAAACACATTTTCGTAAAACCAATATGTTGTGTAATATTCTTAAATATATTCACTTATAACATCAATACATTAATTTAGTTGTTTAGGTATAGTATAATATGAGAATAATGTTTAGGGAAAGTGTGTATTTATAGGATTGTCGAAAGAATTTACAAAACGGTAAATTGTTTTAATATATTACCTGCCTAGTGAATATTATTATATTCTTAATTGGATGTAACATCATAAGTTTGAGAAGATTTTTAGCACATAATTTTTTTAAAAGAAATAATTCTAATGTTTATTTTCAAAAAACTAAAAAATATTTATTTTAAATTGAGAATAATTTACCGAGTTTTACCAGGCTTAGTTTTTGATATTGGTCAGAATAATATAATTTTGTTACCAAAAATAGGTAATACCTATTTAAAAACAAGATAACTAATTTTAGATTGCTCTGAACTCTTAAATAACTTTTACGGATCATCAACGATGATTCCAAAATCGAGATTTATTCACACAACTATTTTCATTTACCAAATTTAAAAAACTCAACCAGTTCATCTCTGTACATTTTTACTCATTTTTGTTTTTTTAAATGGTTAAAAAATAATATGATTAACACTTCCCTGTTGAATTAATTTTTTAATTTTTACACTATTGTGATGCGATAAAATTGTTTAGTATTTTTTTTGTTTTTTATTTTATACTATAGTATATTAAAAAATGTATATATTACATAATTTAAATTATGTTTAATCCTTAATAGCAGATATTAGTAATTAGTTAAATGTTAAATTTATGATGGTTACAAAGACTATAATTGCTCGTATCATCACATTAATGCAAATAGTTATTTATTATTTTCTAAATGACGCATGTTTTGTGTGCACATATGGCCCATAGGACTACAAAGTTGGTTAACAGTCGACGCGTACCTATAGCGTTCATAGAAAAAATGGTTTTTATTTTTTATTTAATTATACATATTTATCAATATTTACATATTAGAAAATAAAACAAAATTACATGATTTATGTACCTTCTTTAAGCTGACGCTTGTGGTGAAGGCAGAGAGTTGAAATATAGATAATTAATATATTAGATTTAACATTTTATAATTTTATAATTTTAAATAAATAACAGACAGGTTAGTTATATAAATTCAAAAATTTAATCACACAAATTGATCAACATTTTTTTTCACGTACTTTATTAGATTTTAATTTTTATATGGATGAAAAAGCCACATTTAAATATTTTATTGATTTCCCACAGATACACCTATAATAATAATACGGGGATTTTTGAACGCGGTGTAGGTATATTATAATAGAAACGCGTTTCGAGCTCAGCTTTTTCTAAATAATCTAATTATATGAGTGATAAAAAAAAAATCGTAAATAATAAAAACTGCCGTTAAATGTACTTGGTCGTAGAAAAAAAGCCATGAACTTTCGTAAATTACCCAAATAAAACAAAGAATATAAAATATATATATGTATATATGTGTATATGCCAAAACATAATTTCATGCTCCGCGTTAACGAAAACCTTTCAAACACCTGCGAGTGAAAGAAATGTGTTTGTCACGAAACTATGTAATGTTGTATTATTATTATAGCAGAAAAGGGGTGGCTGTGTTGTTTGTTAAATATTTTTGTTGTAGTCCTCATCGTTTTTGTTTGTTTATGCAATTATATAATAATACCAGCAATGTTATATTACGTTAAAATATAATATACGATTATACCACCCATCGTTAAGTCGCATACTCCAACGCAGTATTATAGGCATAATATAAATTATTATTATATGCCGTATGATATTATCTATCTGTATTATATTGTACAAGTACAGTTAATTATTTCCATGTTAAACACAGCACATACTCACATACCCGCATACACGCGCCACGTGTAATACACTCATGCCAAACGTCGTCGAGCAACAATCAAAGTCATTCTGGCCTTTAACGATTCAGTCGTTTGTACTCGACTGCGTTTGTACATGCCGTTCGCCATAGTAATAATAGTGATAATAATAATATGTATAACATTGAATGTTACGAGAACAAAAGCCTGGTTGGTGGTGATATAATTGCATGTGTTTCAAAGACATGTTGTTATTATTATAACGTACGCAATGTACAATTGACTCAAACGACCTTTATTGGAGAGCAAATTATTTCCAAAACCAACACGTATAATATACATGGTCTGAAGATATATAGTTGTAAGCGCTATTTGCGAACGAGCTTAAACATGATATGTATACAGGCTGATTATTGATTTCACTGAGCTTTGATTTATGATAACTCCCGTTTTATCCTTCAACATTATCGTGTATCTATTTAAGTTTTGAGTTTTTTTGGAATTTTTCGTTATACTAATTAAAGTTTATGTTCTCAAAGACTAAAATTTGCCATGTAAGGAGTATCTTAGACACAAACTTATTATTTTAAATCCCTATTAACTCTTTGATTTTGAGCAAAGAGATTAATACATCTGTCTTACAATTATGATGTCATACAAATTAACATTAATTGTATATGATATAATACTTCAAAAATTAATTTATTATAATATATAATATATGTGATAATTTATAATATTTAATCCAATACTCATTGCTCTTTAGTATATTATTATATCCAGACTTTTTTCATAAATTATAAAACTATAATAGATTAATAGGTACTAATTATGTGAGACTCGTCAACCGGTGGGAGTTTGTCTGTTATCGAGAGGTGTACGATAATAAACGTTTGTCTGGTGTAGATGCATGGATCCAAATGTTAAAATATAGGTACACGTCGATGTTCATCGATTGCGTTCAAAGACATTTCTAAAGATAATTATAATTTAGTGAAACCTTTATGCTGCAGGTAAATTATTTCGCTAGCGTTTGTTTCACCCCTCACGTCTTTTATGTAACGTTATAGTTCGAAATCAACTGTTATATATAAATGTTACCACATGATGTATTCGGGTCTCAGCGTGTCCTTGATCTGTATAAAGGTTCGCACTAGTCAAGAGTTTTATAGTCGCATATATATTACACAATAATGCTATTAATAAGTTTGCGTTTAACTTTACTACGTCATCGTCACCGTGACTTGATAAACTCAAAAGAGAAGCCGTGTCTAGGTTCGTGTTTATTTTTAGTTAAATAGTCAATTAATTTTGTTACCTTGTCGTTCACACAATGTACCTATACAACATCGTATATAATCTACGAGTCAAATAGGTGTAGGTGTACGCACATTTATGTCAACCCACCAGTATAACTTACAATTTTTAAGGCACTATTTAAATTGATTATGTGAGTGATAAATGTAAGAAATATTGACAAAGAATCTAAAAAACTTAGTTTTTCAATATACCTTATTGGTTGAAAACTATTACAATATGTCCGTGACTCGAAGTGCATAAAAAATTGATAAAAAAATACCCAGTTATAAAAAAAATGGATGATATAATGCCATATTGACCATTGTAAGGTATATTCGCAAATGAAATAAGTATCAATTTTAATCCGATATAAAATACATTAAAATAATTTTATCAAATTTCAGTAAATTGAAAAATATATTGTATAATTGCATACTGTGTGTCGTGTAGTAGGTAGGTACTTACGTGTTTTTGTGTGCAATTACACGTATTTCTGTTATAGTCGAATGTTCGCCGTACGTAAGTCGATAAAAAAAGTTTCTTTAAATGTGTTTAAAAAATTAAATTATCTAGCGTGTCAATGTATATTTTAATAATATCGAACTTTTAAACGAATCGAACAAGAGTTTATCGTCCCTTTTATCCTCTCTTCAAGGGTCCGACACGATTTGAATTTGTTTTATATTCTACAGTTGTGCGTGATATTTTTCTTAAATCATTTGTTCCACCTACAAATCTACTGACATACATATAATAATATACGTTATAATGTAATAATATTAATAAACGTATATATGCCTACCTGCATGGTTTGCGGTACACATAATGTTAGTATAATAATATAATATTTAGATTTATTGGCCACGGAGAATAAGTTTTGTGAGTGTTGTTTTTATGTCTGTATATAAAAAAATACAAAACGTGAAAAATTCGTTCACGACACTCACATTGATAGTTTAGACTTTAGAGGTTTTTATTCATTAAAATAACGGAAGATTTCGAATATATATACTTACAGTATACAGTTATTGTAGGTACATAATTAATGCTTAATGAAAATACCCTTTAATGAAAATAAAATAATGTAGGTAATAATATGCCCAAATCAATCCGCATATGACTAAATGAATACGAGTGTATGTAAAGGTTACTGTTTGGAAACTTGGAAGTCTAAAATCTATTTTTTATCTGTTTAGGCAGAGCTGATAATCGATGTTTAGGCGTACATTTCGAAGTTATTATGAGCTGTTTAAAACTAATAGAATATAGTCAACAAAGATTACGACGATGGCACAGATGAAACGTCTTTATCGAGATGGTAAACGATTTGATACCTTCACTATAAACATTTAAATCCGACATAAAAATACATTAAACATACAATTAAGCAGTATTGAGAGTCACGGGTGCGCCAGAAAATATACAGACGACGACCATTCCGAATAAAAACCGACGATAGTTGAGTAAAATGATGATAAAAATATATTCGCAACTTGCGAATAATATTATAATTAATTGTTATCCTTCGTTTTGGAGGCACGCGAACCAAAAATAACATCGCTGGGATGATAGGAGTGCTTTAATAATAATAATAATTTTAAATATGATTTTCGGGATTGTCACTCGGTTGTTTTGCGGAGAAGCGTAGGGAAATAAAACGAGACATAGGTACAATGTTATGTGGTTTGGATGCCTTAACCTTGAGTAGAACGTTTAGGAAATATAACTTTTCTTCTCAAAATACATTATTATTATTATTTTATTAGTTTTGGAAGAATCGGCAACTATGGGTTACGGTTGGTTTTGAACAACAAGTGTGTATGTGGGGCGATGATTTTTCGCTAAAAACTCGGGTGATCATCAATCCAGAAGTTATAGCGACGCAGGACGATGCTTGACCGCAGCACACACTAGCGACTGTCGCCAACCACTGCACCACATACAATATTATAGGTACAAATTGAACGAAAAAAAAGTATCGAATCTTATTTTTTACATTTTATTTGTGATATAATCAACTTTAATTATTTTATTAATATTATTTTCGTCCATGCCTTCATTTAATGAGAACTATTAAGTTTATTAATTTTTTTGATAATAAAATATGTATTAAAAATATGTATTACTATGAATTTGTTATAAAATATCAGAATAAGTAAATATATTATAATATTTATTTAATTAACTTACAGATACTTCAAAATAGCGTTTTAAAAGTAATTTTTTTTTAGTTGTACTTCAAATATAAAAAAAAATATATTATAGGGCAAACTGTATTCATAGATTCACAAAATAATAAGCAACCGGTAATTGGTATCCATTTTAAGATGTAAAGTATTCTTCAGATTTTCAGAATACGTATTTGAATGTTTCGTCTCATACGTATTCTAATGGTATTCAAATACGAAAAATATATTACATTACATTTATTCGAATACTACAATACAAGACTGCGTATCACTGGTGATTGTATTATATTCGTAATAAAAAGTGTTCGTTCACGCGCTATCGAACGACTCACAATAAAGTACTACACACACACATAATATATTATTATTATTATTATTATTATTATTATTGTTTGTATGTAAGAATATGAGAAGATTGAGGTATATAATTTCCGTCATTTCCGCGTAAACGTTCATTGTAGACGTAACATATTATATGTATGACGACAAAATGGCAAATACTATAGGTTTTTCAATATATAAGTAGGTACTTGCATTGATTTAAATATATTTATTTCGTAATGTGAATATTATATAGCTTTTGACTTTTGTATCGCTTTTCAAATATTATTTTTTAAACACTGAATAACATTGAAACCGGTCCGTTTAATGGTCTTAATAACATGAAAATATAATATAAATACATTTTACGGGGTCTGGTATTCTTTTTATTCACTCTGATTATTAAACAGTGTTGTTTAAAGATACCTAGTCAAAATATTGTGAACATAATATAACAGATAATGCTTAAAAAATAATTATTTAGCTAATAGATAAAATATGACCAAATTTATCTGTATAAAAAACAGATGATTAAACTTATATTACTAAAAAAGCAATTTTATTTTTTACTATAAATAAAATAATATATTATGTGTATTACTTATATAAGTATTGACATTTTGACATGTATATATTAAATACATAAAAGAACTTAAGGAGCCTGGTGCCAGTTTTTTAAAGTTTCCGCAATTCTATAAAATTCTATACTTTAGTTGTCACCTTAATTATAATACTTTTCACAATCTACCACCTGATACCTATTTAAAAGGGCTTAATAGGGTGTATTATATCGAAAAAAAGACTTCACGAGAATAATTCTTAGGCCTTGTAGAGCTGTCGGATTTTGATAACTATTTTTTTCATCTAAAAGAAGAAGACTTTCTACAGGCAGCATCGAAATTCGATTTTTTATTTTATTTCAAATATTGGTGCAATATATAACAAAGCGCTTGAAATTCTATTATCATTAAGACGTATTATAAAGTTTGAGAAAAAATATTTAAAAATAGAATTCGATGCAGCCTATATAATATAGAATATAACTCTCTATAATTTTAAAAAAATTATCAAATTTGGTTGATTCTACATAGCAGCATCATTATTCCAGTAGAGTGTATTTGTTTGCAAAAAATTACATTGGCACCGTCGCCTTAAAAAACATGAAAATAATATTTTCATTATAACCATATAAATTATAAGTTTTATGCTTAGAAAAATTGTCACTTCCGAAAGAAAATATTTAAGAATAAAATTAAAATTTTTGTCACAAAAAATATAATATTTAGATCGTATTATTTGACCAGTGTATTTAAACAATAGTTAGATAATATTAAGATTTAAGATACTTAAAATTATTTTTATCTATTAAAAATACAAAATAAATATACTTATCCAGACAGATTATCTAGGTAATGCTCTTCACTAAGGATATTTAGTGTACGATTGCAGTTTACAATGCGTTTCAGTCCGACAAAAATCGAGTCACATCTCGAACCGTTTCGGCGTGTTGGCGTCACTCCATTTTAATACTATGCACAAACAGCAATTCATTATTTACACACACACTCACACACACACCCACACACACACACACCCACACATGCCAATTTCAATTGTTTCGAACGATTGCGTCGCACTTTGATTCCGAATATAATATAATTTCGGCAAACATCACCACCCGCGTTCGGGTCGGTCGATTAAAGTTCACCAGCATATTATTATATTACCAATACACCCGCCTACATAAAATACACATTTACATTGTAATTATAATAATAATAATAATAATAATAATAATAGTAATAACGACGACGAGTGATTGAGTTCCGTTTTGGGAAAATTATATTTTAACAAGCCACACGCACAAGGCAAAAGACTCTCTCTAAAGGAATCGACGCCCCCGAGTACATCATGTTTGGAGTCGTAGCATTACCCACAGATAGTTTTACCATCTCGTATCCAAACGATGTGTATATAATAGCTTGTTAACTATTGTGACGTTAATAGACATTTTCTGGTTGTCGTGAACGTCCGAAAAAAATTGCTTGAAGATTGGTACAAATTTGACTGTCATCTCATGAAATAGGTACCTAATATTGTTATGTGTTTGTTTATGTTTTCATTGGACATGTTGCGTTATATTTATTCAAATAATATACCTACCAATCTTATAAATTTTAAATATTAAAAATTATTGAAAAAATAATAAAATAGCTTTTATGAAGGTATCTGTTTATTTATTGCTCTATTACTTTTATAATACGTATTTCAAACACATAATTTGTAATATTTTACGCATATTGTTTATTGGTACCGTTCAAGTAATAAACATAACCGTGAATTTATTTAGTTCATATAGTCTATAATTATAGACGTTTGGTGCATATTTTTACCAATTTTTTAAAGCATTATGAGGACACGAATATTGTTTGGTTTTTCAGAGCGCATTCAACTCACAGCCCTGATCATTACATATAACACACAGATCCAGGCTATTGTACAAATGTATGTTATTATGTTAGATATATTTTTAAATTCAGTAGATTTTTATAAATTTTGTTTATCGTTATTTAACCAACTATTTTAAAATAGTTAAATTTCCACTTTAACATTTCTTAAAAATTAAATTTCTATGACATTACCATGTATTATAACAGACTAGAAATATGATTTTTTTTTCGATGACGCTTAAATATCGGAATAAAATAGTAGTACAATATTTATTCTTATGTTTAACGTTTTAATGAACACCAAAATTGCGTTAAATGAATGGAACTACTAATTTAGAATATTCAAACACAATGTTACAAATTATTCATGTCCTTTAGCACGTAAAATATTTATTACATAGTATTATATATTTTATATATTAGTACACAAAAGGGTACCTCCATAAAATCTATAGGTGAGTATAAATATTATACAGTGTTAATAAACGCATTCCTATTTTCAGTAAATACATCCATTATGGTACTTGTACGAGTTGTATATAATAAACACGTTCTTTTACGACCTAAAAAATACAAAATATAACATGATACGAAATATTATTGCGTTTTCTTCTTTCACTGAATGTGCCTTTCTAAATCCCTCAGAATATTACAACACAGTATACAACAAGTGCACTTATAATATTATCTTTGTACTGTAGTTTATTATAGTTTAGCGACTATGGCTCCGATTCATCTACTGGCTAAGGAAAGAGCCGAAAAAGACCCAGACATGGCGGGGCGAGGAACTGACAGCATGTATAGGAAACGGTGGAAACTGACACATGGACATTCAGACAACATGTTTTTAGGCCATGGATATTTTGGGGCGTTCTTGAACCAGTTTGCCTGGACTCTGACGAAGTCGCAAAACATGGCCACTCTCAAAGCGATTCTATTGCGATGCATGCTACAATTGAAGACGCATTATGTTTGTGTATAAAATAGAATCAAAGAAATCAATCTCTACAACCTGGCAGCCGAAATTATTCAGTATAAGCCTAAAGGGGATGCGCTTACAATCGTCGTCGTGAGGATCATGAAGGCACGGGAAAAAAAACAACGGCGGAGACAACAGCTGCAGTAATAAACTATATTATATTATTATAATGGAGGTGTAACGATTGTCGTTACAGAGGCATGTCGAAATGTAAACAGTAGCAATAATCTCGATTTTTATGTTTGATTATTAATACATGGTAGTGGCACCTCCTCTTCTGAAGTTCCGAGCTTGATAGTGGTTCCGTGAGGGGGGGTCTAAATATTACTAATTCTAAAAATAGAATGATTATAAATATATTAATTACAAATGTACGCGTATAATGTTGTAATATTATTACTAATCTCACTCTGAAATATTTTTTTTTTATTTTAATGTTATTTACTATACGATTATGGGACTGGACGTTATTCCTACAAAACACCGTAATCAATGTGCCGACTGGTATCATTATATCCCACCAAAAAAATAATTCTAATTAAATTGTAGAGCATTAATTCTACGACGACTTCCGTTATTATGCAAACACTAAACACTGTGTACCGTTGTAAATGCATTTTCTGTTAAAAATGTATTCGGTACAGATTACTCACTGTGGAATGAAAAATGTTGATAGTAATATTTTGGACTACTGTTTTTTTCGTGCGTGGAAATAAAAAGTCAACAATTCATTAATGATCGTAAATAAGCTTCATTTCCGTGTGTAAGCCATTATTTATTTATTTTTTGTCATATTCTGTTGGTTTATAACTCACTTAACTCATACCGTTCAAAGTTAAATTACAGAAATAATTGTAGGCAAATATTTAAACATATATATCTAATAATTTATACATTTAATATGACTATTGTATTTAATATCTCCAAAAAAACGTTTACTGCAATTTTAGGTGACTATAGGTTTGAGCTAATATATATAATATTTTACCCTAAAAATATACATCAACAATTAAAATTTAAGTCAGTATATTAATATATTATTATTCTATATTATATAATATATATAGTGCATTCAGAATTGATGATAATAAGATTTATTATGGACGTTTAAATTTTTTTTGTATAATTATTAAAATAAATTCACATTGCTCATAAAACTCCATATTAAAATAATTAGGACGTTTAATATTAATGATCATTATAATGTATTACTATATTTTACAAAACACATAGGGCCAATAAAATGTAAATATTAATATCTAAAATGTCCACGTGTACATTGGTGTACCTATTTTGCATATACAATGCGCCGTGTTACACAATTATAATATCATGCTAAAAAAACTGACATATTATTATGATACCATCGGGCATAGGTTGATATTCCTCCTTTACTCATATCAATACAGGAGAGAATAATTCTCAACAATTATTGCCATAAAGTTATGATTAATATTAAAACTATAAATTATGATAGTAATCAATATATTAAATAAATATCAAATATTATATTAAACTATTGGCACAGTGCAGATATTGTTATTTATAAAAATTATTTTTAAGTTGTTGATACTACTATATAGATTTAAATAGTGTTATGGTGTGGCGCTGTGGCTGGCTTCAGTCACAAACGTGTTCTGAAGTCAAGCATCAGCCGGTGTCACTAGTTTCTGAATGAGTGACCACCGGGGTCAAGTGACAGATCCTCACCACATGTATACGTGTTTGAAACATTCGTACCCTTATCCACAGTTAAATACCTACAAAAGAAACCTTCAGGCTAATGACCGTAAGACGTGTTGAAGCCTTAATTTAATAAAAGAAAAATGATTGAAAAAAAATATTCAATACTAATTTAAATCTATTGCAATAGCTTAATCGAATAAATATTAAAGTATTTAATTAAAATGCTATAATTTATTGTATAAGGTACGATATAATAACCAATATAACCATAATTAAAAAAAATACAATAATATCATGATTATATTTATAATTTTATAATTTTATCGTAAAGTTAATAATTTTCTCGTGTATAGGCGTTTTAGATTCAAAATAATAAATTAAATCTCTTGATTTTCTAAAAATTACATTTTTAATTGAAACTGTTTCTTCAAATATTTTGAATTTCTGCAGAAGCGTGGCGCACATATCTTATGTGCCAATATCATTCGAATTTGAATCTACTATTTCCTTCAAGAATTCCAATAATGGTTACCTACTGACAATCGGTCGTAATTTGACATCCTGAGTAGCAATTTCCAGGTACAATAACGATTTTTGATACTGTGATTCTTAAATGGCTCATACTCAGCTGTAAATTGTAATGAAATAACTATTTCTGGTTTCGGATCAATTTGTAATTACAAATTAAAAAAAAAAAAAAATTATTTTATTGTGAACTAAAAGTTCATAATCATTCAACTCACTAAAATGTATTGCTTTAAATTATTGTTTTAATTTTCGTCATGCTATTAAAAATAAATTAGTATTAAAATTTCGTATTAATCAAATAAATATACTTATGTTGTATACTATTAGGAACAACTAACAAAATTGATGCAGAGTAAAATGTGGAACTTAGCATCTTGCGTTTTGTTTCAAACTATAGGTTTAGGTACTCTATATTATTATACAGTATTACATAAATGGCGATCTACAATGAATATGTACAACTAAGAACGTCTTTAGCCAGCAGGTACCTCAATGTATCGATTCAATCATAAATAATAATTATATACATATAAATTATTTCAATACATTTTAAAAGTATATGAATTGAATGATGTTAAAATAAAAATTAAAGCGTTTAAGTTTCAATAAAAGCTATTGTCGTTTTCGTGGTTATAAACTAATATGTATTGTAGGTAATTATTGTTTTCTTAATTTATCTCTTATTTCATCACAATACCACGAAGTAATTGTTTTACAATAACTACGAATTAATTATACATTGTTAAATTCATTATATTATTACCATACTATTATGATGGTAATTGATGACAATATAATAATAAAAATATAATACTCATAGTATTTTTAATCTAAGTATCTACATGGCCACTTACGTACCTATAATAGGTATTTAATTGTATATGTTTATAATTAGGCAAAGGGCTTCATAATAGGTTTAACGAATAAATGTTCGCCAGTATATTTGTTCAGGGAAAAAAATGATCAGTTATTTTATATGCTATAGGTAGTATTTTATTTACAATGTAGTAACCTAGAAATGTCTTTTTTTTTGCTGCGATTTATAAATTGCTTCGTTGTCTTCTTCACGTCGTTTCTTTCTTTGCTCTGTATGACTGTATAGTGTTTCGATGTTTTTGCTGTGTGTATGCTTTTTATTTAACAATATATTATATAATTTATAAGTTTGAAGTTATTTTGGGACAATCGGCTAAAGATATTATTAATATTTTTTTTTTTATATCAATAAATATTATATAATAAATAGTAAAGTAAATACAACATATGACCATGTCATAATATGACGTCATAACAGTATTTCATATTATAACTCATTTAGACACAAGAAAATACTCAACCCTAAAAAAATGTATTGGATTACATCATAACATATTTTCTATCAAAAAATATGCACTTATAACTTGATATAAACCAACAAATCTATGTTTTTGAAAAAACTGTCTTCGGACATATTATTTCAAACTTCAGAAAAACAGAAATTGAATAATTTCACAATTCAATTTAAAAAGAGAGTTGGGCATGCATGGTGAATAATATTATGACTAGTTAACTCTTATTTTGGTAGCTACGTACCGAGATCATTCAGAAAAATTTTAAGCAGCGCCTCTGGAATACATTTCGTGTCAAAATCAAATAATATTTTTGAGTTATTCACGGTAGTTGTTTGGTAAAATTAAATAACAATATATTGTGCCTAAGAATCGTTTTCAATATATTGAAATATCGTCTTGAAGATATTTCGTTTGCTGTCAAGGAATACAGAGTAGTAATATTTTGATGGAAAATAATATCGACGGGTCCCATCTGTCCAAATTTTTCGAACATTTGGATTGCCGAAATGTCAATCAATCGAATCATTTTATATTATTTCAAAAATCCGCTATACTGTGCTTCTACTGTTTTTATAGCTAGTTTTTAACTGTTATTTAACCTGTAGTATTCATTTGATAGCGTTATTCAGACATCCTGCATACCATCTGGTAACTATGACCACTGTCAAATCTAAATTTAAGCAACTTCTGCTTGATTGTAATTATTAATTTTAACCCTTGTCGATACTAGGTACGTATAGAAATCAGAACGTGGATCATATAAAGCTTTTAAAGAAGTCGCGAACACATCTCGAGCACACAAATTAGTCACTCGTTTCATTTCTTCAAGTCTATCACGAACATGGTGAACGGAAAAGGCATATATTTTTTCTTACCAAACTACAGTCATCAACAATTCGGTCTATTCAAACTAAAAATCGATCTCGTAAATTCACTTTGCGTCCTATCTCATTAATGGTGCTGTTCGTTTCGGTCGTTGCATAAAGTGAACATAAGATGTTATTTAAATGTTTGTTTACTATTTATCGAATCGTATATAATATTTTTTTTATTTAGTATAAATATTCAGAAAAGGTAAATTTTAAGATATTATCGCCTATTATTGTACATCAATATCAATAACAGTGCTAAGAGAGTGAAGTTTTTTCTTATTCAAACGTTCAATATTATATAGATAGAATATATTATTTAGATTTAATTTTAAAAAAAAATTGTATTTTTGTTTTAAACACAAATAAAATGTTGTGATTTATCTTTCACTATTCTTAAAATATATAATCCTTTTTTGGTTTGTTTCTTCTCTATTTTTCGCATTTTTAAGTATTTTGAATTTGTGAAAGGTAATTTAGATTGTTTTTAGTTTTTACCCATTTAATGTGAACAAATCCTTAACATGTGCCGTACACAGATACACATAATTTATTTACATCACTCTATTATATATTTTATATTACTTGAAGAGTTTTTGGTTAGAAAATATTATGATACGAATTGGTCAAAGAAGTTTATTAAAAACATAAAAAGTTTTTTATGTTACAATAAGAACGTATATAATTGTATTTCTGTACGTATATCCATAATATATACAAATAAATACATAAAATTTAATGTTGTCTTGGCGATTACCGAACGACTGTTGTATATTAAATTTTAAAATATTTCTACTGTTATAAGGTCACAAAATATAAAACTTAATAGTTGGATATAGAGATATCTTTGGTGTTGACAAATACAGTTATATTAAACTTATAGGTTATCATAGCCCGCCGATTTTGCTACGTTTGTTATGGAAAAATATTACTGAAATATCACGGCCATAATATAAATGTTAAATGCAGTATCAAGTACCTACAAAAGAATTTAAACATCGGAATTATGAGCTCACAGCGCCTTCATTAATTGCAAAGTTTTAAATTGAACTCTCGCAGTAATGTAAACTTCCCGGTAATGTACGTAGAAGACTCAAAAGACATTGGCCTAGAGGCCTACTCAAATAAAAAAAAAATAAAACAATAGGTAATAACTAAAAAGTACTTGGACGGGTGGCACTGATGAGTGCTTGTCCATAAACGCTGCCTCCTGTTAATAACCGCTTGTATTGAATTTATCCATTGTACTAATTGGTTTTATACATTGTAATTAAAATGTTTAATAATTAAAACGATTAAATATTCCAAAAAAAAAAATATGATAAAATAAAATTCAAGATTTTATTTCGTTTTTACTACCTAATAAGAGGAAATATTAACTGTTTTTACATTTCATGTATCACAATATATGTCATATCTCATATAAAATGTATGTTATTCATAAAAGAAATTGACACACTCAGAGTGTAACTATGGCTTTACGGATATACACCGTTTAAATGTAAGCAGGTACAATGAAACATTTATCATTTTGGTAGTGTCTAAAATTAAAGTGAGTGTAATATCTCTTATACCTATATAGTCTGAAAACCATCTTTTTTTTTATACAAACTGAGAAACTGATTTGTAAAATTTATAAATTTTAGATACGAATTTATTGATTTTACAATGATGTGGGTTTTTTTTTTTTGTCTGCCAGCAACATTTTTTTTAGTAAAAATATTCTTATTTTCAAGATCGGCAGAAAAGTAAATCTAGTTGGTACTTTTAGGAGGTAAAAATTGAAATTTGTAAGTAGTCTTAGAAAACGTCAAGAAAAACAAAAAAAGGATAATTTTTACGCAAAACGCAAAACCAATTTTTTTAAAATTGATTTTATTTTTGGTTTTACTCAAAAATTAATAAATGTAGACCCTTGAAATGTTCATCAAATATTTATATTAGCATTTTCCATAAATGGTAACCTTTTAAATATTATTTTGACTCTTTTTTTTAGTTGAAAATGCATACCTAATAGATTTTCCTTTCATAGCTAACGTTACAAATGTTGATAGAAAACTCCCCACAAATGTTCCTACCTTAAACAAAAAAAAAAAGATTACCCCGACAGTAATATTAATTTTTTATGAGCGTTTGAACTTATAAGTTTTACGATATTTTATATTTAGCGGGAAATGATCGAATTTTCATAAATCTATTTTTGATGTATTTTTGTTTTTCCAAATTGAAATACTGTATACTTGAAATGTTCATCAAATATGTAAATTAGTATTTTCCGTATATAGACATTTTTTTAAAAAAATGTTGACTCTTTATGAGCTATTTATCGCCATGAGACAATTTTTCAAATTATGTAAATTATTTCCAGTTAGAAGTCTATAAAAAATTTCTTTTCATAGCTAACATTAGACATTTTAATAAAAGATTTCCAACAAGTTTTCTTAATTCTATCAAAAATAAGAACTTCACCAGAAAGTCTATTTATAGCTTTGAGATTTTTTTGATTTTTTCGATTTTTTCGATTTTTATTAATTTTTTTTTTAACAATTAAATTTGATTATTTATACAAGTACCTATGCTAGATTGACCCAACGTCCCCGCTCAAAATCGTTTTCATATACAATGATTTAATGTTGAATTCAAATATAACAATACAACGACATGCTTGACAAATGACAACTACTGAACAGGTACTGCTTGTCCACCTTTTTTTAAAATACATTTAATTTTTATATTAGTGATTTTTTTCTTGAATTTAAACTCATAATGTACAACTGATGGATGTAAAATAATTGTCCCAAAACATACAAAACATTGGAAATTTTAGATTAATAGTATGTTATTTATAAATATTTAAAGTTTACGTAATTATGAAGAATACCAGCAAGTTATCTCGTGTTCTTTTCTGCACTACTTCGCTCGTCTACATTTCTAAACTTTGAGTGCATTTATTATATTAATAATTAAAATATTTTAAACTAATACAATTATTCATAAAGTTATAAAATAAATACATATTTAATATTTATTCATTTATCCTTCTGCAAATATTAAATTTAGGTTGCTGTTTTCTACAGAATTGGAATAATATAAATGATTTATTCTCAGAAAATTTAGTCGATAAATTATTTTTATCTTACAAATTGACATACAAAATTAGTTCTATATTTATTACACAAGTTATTTCCCTAAAATATGTTGTAAAAACAATGTAATTGTATACACATTATAATAATAAATTATATTTTTTTTTTTCATCACTTTTTTTGTATTAATTATTATTTTTCTTATATTTACTATTTTTATTTAGGCATTTAGGCATTTATAAATATTTTTAAAAAACGTTAAAAATAAAATAAATATTAAAATAAGATGGTTTGAACAAAAACAAAAAACAAAACTTATTCATGAATAATATTTAATGACCGAATTAAAACTAAATCCAAAAGTTTAATGGTATTAAGGTCATAAAAATACGGTATCTGCAATTCTACAACAGTAAGGATTTTTTCTTCCCTCTTGTCATCAACACTAATTCACCATCTTCACTCTCCAAAAATTATATAGTGAAATGTATAAATGTTTTTTACATTTTTAAACGATCCATTTAATTATAAATTCACCACCAGCCGATGGATCGGATTATATAAGATAATGAATTTATTTGGTAACAAATGAAGGTTTAATAAAAAAATACATAAGAATTAAATATGAAGTTTCTTCACTCAAATTAGATTTTGTGTTCTATGGCATACGTCATTTATGGTCATGTAAATCCAAAAAAATTACGATTTAAATATTAAACGTTGTCATAAAAGTTAGTACAAGCTTATTATATTTACGTCGCAATGGCGCGCGTGGGTTGGAATAAAAATTGTTGTCTACATCCTATATAACGGTTTTTTTTAATCTTTGAAATTTGAATAAAAATGCATAATATAATATCTTAAAGAAATTGGTAGATTACGCCTGAATAACGGAAAGCCAGTGAAACGTTTGTTGCATATTTCATGTATTATTATTATTATTTTTAAATATTTATGTCTTGTGATTTAAAAAATATTAATGCATTACTATTAATTTTTCGTTGTATTATACAAAAAGTGTTTTTAAATTTGTATTCCGTAGGTATGTAGAACGTATGGAAAGATAATTTGAAGTTTTAATACTTTAATAAAGACGTTGTATTTTAAGTATAAAAGTCTGCAAACAAATTCATGCTATTAACAAAATAAATTGAAACAGATGTTTATGCGGACCCGCTTTTAAAATTCCCATGAGAAGAATGTTTGTAATTTTTACCGTCCTAAAAATAACCATCAGGTCCCTTTAATAGAGGTTTTATAATGATGTATGCAATATAAAATCTATTTAGTAGTATTATACAATGTTAAACCGTAGTACGGATATTCGGTTTCCGAGATAATACTGTATAAACTCGTTTTCACATATGAGTGATGGTAGATCGTTATTAAGGTGAACACATTGAATTTAATTACATTTTTATAAATAATAATAAAAGATGACTTACGGTTTTTTAATCTTTTAAAATGTATTTCTTAAATTTACTTTAAAAGATATGAAAAATATTAAGTAACTAGTTGATCATCAATAAGCTTATAAGCTGTGTAGTTGTATACAAATGAAGTCTACAATGTTGGGATATCGATTTGTTGTCTTCATTTAAACTTAAGAGATTTTTAACATATGAAACGAAATATCATGACTATTTTAACATACGAATTTAAAAAATAATATGTTAAATTGATTTCAATTTATGTGACCAACTATTTAAATATACTATGTTTGATTTGAAATTGATTAATTCCATTATCAAATTAATCAAATTTTTTCAAATTGATAGGTAGAGTACATTGTTTTTGGCAATTTTTCATTATCAATAATATGGTTACACTTAAATATTATTTGTAACGCTAATGTGTTAACTATATATTATGCAAGCTGAAATTCTGTTGTATATGCTACCAATCTGGTAAGTGGTAGCTCACACAATATTCACTTGTGCCGAAGTTGCTTATTAGGTACATTGAGAACACATTTTTGTTGCTCTTAACTTAAGTTCACTATAAAAATGTTAATCATCTGAAGACGGAAATATACATATATTGTATATATAGAGGATTCCTCTGAGAGGAAATTTAAATTATATTCGGCTGACGATGCATTGTTTTAGATAGTACACAATTTAAATATCCAAATATTATATATTTTTCAACAATAATTGATGTAAGTACTACATTATATATAGTGATGCATCTTCGACAAAGAAGTACGTGTTTTTATCTAATTAAATGATTAAATCATATGAAATTACATCATATTTGGCAGTAAAATATGTCAACGTATTAATAAGGTACCTCGTACCTGTAATCTTTCGTTTTCTCTAAAAAGCGGCAGATGAGATGATCGATATAATATCCGACGTAGATTTATCGGGCCAGCAAATAAAATGTGGGGGGGTATGGAAATCCATAAACGATTACCCTAACGGCTGCGTGACACGAAAATTCCATCGGGTTTTTTATGTAATTTTCTGTATTTCATTAGAGACTTTGATACATTTTCAAAAGCATTTTCTTTTAGCATAAAAGCGTTCGACGGAAATCCGAAACAATTACGTAAATACTGCAGCAGGTTCTCTTTTTTGCAAACCATTGGACTCCGCGGAAATGTTTTCATTTTGACTTTAATTGTATTTTTTTGCTTGTTTGTTTTTTATTTTTTTTTATGTTCATTTCTTTTTAATCAACGTGCC
This sequence comes from Nasonovia ribisnigri, assembly GCA_027563435.1. Taxonomy (NCBI): domain Eukaryota; kingdom Metazoa; phylum Arthropoda; class Insecta; order Hemiptera; family Aphididae; genus Nasonovia; species Nasonovia ribisnigri. Next base: position 170,081 of record JANEHU010001549.1, read on the forward strand.
CATAAAACAAATCAAATATAATCCGACCCATAAATTATTACGATCGTTTATTCTTTCTCGTCCCTGGTACCAATATTATAATAATGGACTCGAGGTCATCTGAATACTGTTGAGTCACGAAATTGTGAAATTTGGGTAACCCAGTATGAAAATTCCTCCGTAACATAGATTAACCAAAAAAAGTCATATAAATATTATTGAGTTTATCTTTATGTACAGCGTATATTAGATATCATTAGGTCTGTAAAGAAATATTGAATTTAACATCCATAAAAAACCATTGGGTGGTTGCTTTTTTCATGTCCGACGGTCCGAGTCACGACTTATAATAGCACACATGCTTTTTGTGATACTTAATTACCGATTGTACCTATGTCTTAATAATCATCAGGTTTAAAAAAATGTATTGAAATAAAATTTGTCACTGTACTAACCTAGGGTAGTATAATTTGTGAAAATCAAATACGTAGATATTAATATCATTTTGTATCGTCGGTTAAAATAATTATAAATTTAGATTGATAATACCCGACGAATGTCTTTGTAATATGATTAAAATAGGTTTAATAAGACGCCTATACAAATTTTAAATTATATAGTAATTGTAAAAAAGACTTTTACGCTGCACTTATGTAAGATAGAACAATGGATTTATATTACCAGACATTACTGAGATTCACAGGTACTCATATAATAAATATAATCACAAAACCTTGCGACGAGTCTCCAAAAGTTTTAATGCCGCAAAAACAGCGTCAGTGTATAATATTTCATGATAGAACTCTTGACTTGACACTGTAGGAAAATACTATAATAGGAGGCACGTCGTTCGACTGCACTTTTGTCCTGGTTTAAAAATTAGTGTGGACATAAAAAAACTACACCGATAACCAATGGTAATGTTTATAAGAATTATTTCCAAAACGATAAATAGTAATGAAATATTTAACATTTGCATTCATTTAATTTGTCAATGTGAGTCAAAAAAATGTATACCTAGTATATATGGAACGTCTTTACCCTATAGGTACATGGGACACGAGTCAATGGCCCCCAGCCAGATGAGGGCCCCAGAAATTACAACTTTAAATTGTAAGATGTAACGTGTTAATACGACCGTTTATACGAAAAAAAAAAATTATAATTATAGAAAATAAAAACTTATGTAAATGGCAATTGTTATTCAAATTGTATATTTTATCTAAACTATGATAAAACATTCGCCTTACTGGTTCTTTTTACCTGACAAATTTCATTAATGTAATATATATTTATGAAAATGTATACATTTAAAACAATATTACTAATGTAATCCGTAACATCGAAGATAATATTTCGATATTAAATGTGACTTTTTATCGTTGTAATTTATAAATGGCGTGTATAAAATAAACGAGGTTATTTTGATAAAAAAATAAAATAAAAACGAAAATATAATACGTAAAATACAATTATATAAATACCTAGGTATTTAAGTACGATATACGTATTATGTATAGATATGCACTGAATTATAACATGGTTATATGGTTTCAAAATTAATATTTTACCTGATATACCTAGTTATTAGTTATTATTTTTTTTATCAGCTATCGCTACACTGTTATTTGTCAAGCGCGAGTGAAATATAGTTCTATAGAGCTTTCACGTGTTATTATTACATAATTCACTATAGTTGATAGATAAAATGTAATATTATTTCATAGGTTAGATTGTAACACTGCTAATGATACGCTCTCGGTTGTTCATGTGATGACGTATAATATTACTGTAATCATTATGTAGCTAGATGAACGCGAAAATATTGTGATATAAAATGGATACAATCATTACGATCATTTGACTGTAAGTCTTACATTTTCGTAAACACGTAATAATATTATGATAGTAAACATATATTTTGTCCTCGAAAACAATTAAGAGACTTTTCGTTATATTATATATCTTATATTATGTTTATGACTGTAATATTACCTATATTTTCTACTTTTAGTTACTTTTTGATAAAATATAGTATTAAACGCCAAAATATCCGACTCAATCGCTGTAAAAAATATATGTTATTGCATGTTTGCAAAACAAATCTAATAATAATATTATCCTGAAGACTACGAAATTATATTTACTGTATACGCCAACGGTCATATTATTATGGCGTTAAATATAATACAACAAGCAGTCGATGTCGACATATCTTCGTAAATTTGAATATTTGATCAATACGTATATGTATCTATAATATTTAAACGAAGGAAGATAATATAATATCGGCGACGGAAAGGTCAAATTATGTAAATCGAGGTTTTGTCATTTGTTATGAAAAATATACCCCCCCCCCCCCACTAAATATTCCCCCTAGTATTTAATTATAGCATTTTGCTTAGTGTTCAATTCAAATAGTATTCAGTTAAGCATGCTGTAAGCCTTAATACAACTATTTGCGGTTTAGTGTCTGATGAACAATTTCCGATATTCTAATATCAATAATATTATAATCATGATTGTCGTACTTAGTTAAATTAGAAACTTGTGGCTTAAATTCACTGGATAAAATACATCGATTTTTCATACTATTGATATTTACATTAAATCTTATTACGATTGTTTATTTTAACATAGACACTGTTTTCTATCACATATATCATTTAAGTTGTTTGATAGTACCTATTGTTAAAAGCAAATTGTTATTATTTGTCTTACATATTACGCCACTATACTACACCCGCTTAAACTATTATAAATACAAATAAATAAATTACGATATTTGGTAGTGATATATAATATTATCAATATGGTCTAGTAGGACATTTATCATTTAAAGTAAGAATAGTCTATACTATATAATAGGGCAGAAGTGAACAGCACTTGTATGTAGCATTTGATATCTTAAATTATTATATTATATACGTACTAGCGGCTTTAACTCGGTGTTTCGGGATAGTTTTTTCTTAGATCTGTTTGAAAATATTAAAAGATTGACGTTTATGACTAAAAAATATGGCATTTATAAAATCAACAAAATTTTGTATTTTTTATTCAAACAATTTTAATTTACGACAAAAGATTGAATATTTAACCAAAAAAGCTATCCTTATTAACATATTATAATAATAGGTTCGAGTAGACCTCCTATTGGTCTTTGTTTTGGTTGGATGACACCAAAAAAAAAAAAAAATGAATAAAAAAAATACCTCTTACTAGACAATATTGAATATAGGTACAACGTTTGGTTATAATTCAGTTATACCATATAATATTATATTCATACACACGTGAAACAACGACAGGCTATTTTTACCGCCCAAGTATAAAAGGAAAAAAAAAGTTTTCACGTGTCAAAGATAAAATGTTTTTCGACATTAAGTCCAATTCAACATACCAACCTACTATACCCACTGAAAACTTTTTACGCACAAATTCAATACACAGAAACTTTGAATAAGCTTTCATGCTTAATTATTATTACCCCGTCAATAACGCAAGCCGTAAAAATTCCATTTCGTAAATGTCACAGCCGCTGTTAACGAGGACAATATAATAATGTATACGTCTTTTTGTTTTAAATTTTTGACTTGATCATATTTTTTCACGAGTGTTCACGACCGCGGACCATTGATCATAAGTCATAACCAGTATTATTGGTATTATAACGCATTGCAGGCAAAATAAGGACAACGCTATAGTGCACGTACGGCCTTACACAACTGATAGCACTATATTGTGGTTTGTCGGTACGTGTTTCTGTCGGCGGGGAATGTTATAATATATTATTTAGAAGTCACCCGAGAACCGGAAATCGAACCCAAAGATACCTGTGGCGTCTGCATGCAGATCGATCGCAAACTGCGGACAGAACAAACCGCGTATTGACGGTCGGTTTTGTTAACCAATTCATTTTTTTTTCAGCGAATTCCACCACTATGTCATCGCGGGTACTTTGTGATTAAGGTACACGACGGATAAATGTGAAATGGACATTTTTTATCGCACCATTCGTGTGGTACGTTAAGAAAATTGACTGGTTTTGTTAAAAAACTGAAATTGAGTAAAAATCTAGTTTACTTCAAGTGCACCCTCCTTACAGAACAGAGGAATTTTTGTAAATTTTTTTTTAATAACTGATATATTGGATGACAGCTGTGGCCATTGGTTTGATTATTAGTGTAATGTAACCTCTCTATACCGGGCGCTTATGAGAATACAAATATGTCTGCAATTAAGGAAGGTACGTAAACAGAGGTTTCGTATATAATTGTCTTCATGATATTTTGAGATCAGTCTGAACGAAACAAAATAAATATATATACAGAAAAAATAACAAAGTTTAGCTCTAACGGAAATCAGTTGTTTAGTTTTTTTTTAATTGTTTTTTTCCATAAGTTTACTCTGGGCTATATATTTTAAAACCAAGTTTGAGTTATATAATAATTATTGCATTAATAATTATCACAAATAATATTTCAATAATATTAATTAGAATAAAAGTTACTGACAGATACAAATATGATGAAAACAAATGTGCACAGTTCATAATTTTCTTTTTTTATTTAAAAACACAATTCCGTGTAAAATATTTTATTCTGAATTAAAAAAAGTGTAAATTGTTTTTTTTTTTTTGATTAACTTAATACCTACATATAAAGTGATGTCATTATAATTGTATTAACAGAAGTAAAAATATATAGCTATAATAATATTGTGCATACCTACATTTATACCGAATAACAATATAATAATAAGAAGAACTATACCCGTGACACAGTTCGTATAAATGTATTTAATTTCTGTCGAAAATTATCCAGGTTATGAAGAAGTATGAAAATTATGCTAAATTAAACCACCTGAATAGTTTACTGTGCGAGTGTTGGTGGTAACGAGCAATTACATGAAGAAATAAAGAAAGTGGTGGTATATAAACATAAAATATAAAAGTGTATTATACCGGTGTACATAATATGTCAAAAAAATACGTGTCCCATAAATTTTTTTTTGTTTTTTTTTTTGGCTGAAATTCAAGTTTGAAAGAAAACAAATAAAATCCAGTGGCTGGTGTGCAAAAAATATGCACTGAAGTCTCTTATTGAATTTATCACCTCGTTATAAGTTTCTAGTTAATGTTTAGACTTTTTTATCCAATTCTTCCCGTATAAAATTAAAAATTTACCTGATGCGTATAATATAAAATATAAATCACAAAAATCATTGTTATACAAAATCGAAAACGTTGCAAATCAAACTTGGTACATTTAGTAGTTACCTGTGTAAAGTTATAATAATAGCATTTTATGCGATGAATAATATTATAATATTCGTTTCATAATTCAATATTTCACAGAAACTTCTCGGAGATAAAACATGCAATAATGCAATATGGATGAATATTTATAACCTAACCTGGGTTGGTATTTTGTGATAATATCTCGAAATGAATATGCCTTTTTTTAATATCAATATAGCTTCGTCGTAAGAATTTACTTACCTGAGAACCGATCTTAAACTTCCAAGAAACCGAGAAAATCTTAAATTTTGAATTACACAATATATTGTATATGTATCGTTTATGTAGATTTGAATAAATTATGAAAACCATGTCGACACTGTGAAAAATTATAAATTCTATAGGTTTCTATCTTCTATAAATCAAACTTGTCGTTACTTTGTTTCCTTATCAAATCCTCTATTCACACTTATTTCTAAACTTTAAAATCTAAGTACCTAATAATTGAATCTCTAACTGCAGAAAGGGGATAAGTACACTTTTTATAAATTTTCAGGAGAGACAAAAAAGGAAATATTGAATGAAATAATAGATATAATTCTTGTATGGACATGTCCCTTTTCTGCTGTAAACTGTTATTTCCGAGCCCTGTTTTCAGATGTTCGGACGGTCGGATTCGACTCCTTTCTGCAGTAAACGATGCATTTACGTGTGTTTAGTGCAAAATGGTAATAAAATTCACATTTATAAAAATGGAATTGTCCCCTTTATGCAGTTCGCGATTCCTATAGATACACCAGCAAAATTAAAATTAAAATAAATCTTATTTTTTTGCTTATAATATTATATATGTTATATACCTATAGCACTATTATTGGTTGGACTATAATAATATTAAATAGTTAGATTTATAAATTTATTATAGCACATACGTGATATACATTAAATCATTTTGGTTTAAACCTATTATAGTTAATAAAGAATAAGTTACAGCAATTAGAATTGTTCTATATTTACAAACAATTATGTAACCATTAAATTATAGAATAATTTTGGACAATTGAAGAACTACAGTAAAACACATAGTCACAATTATAGCTTAAGTCTTCACTTTAATTATTCAATATAGTAAACCGATATCACATTATGATTACTATATAGGTACCAATAACAAAATATATAGAAACTAAAATACACAAACGGTCTTTGACCTGTACCTGAATTCAAGCACAACAGTAGAAAATATAAGATTGGCGATAGAGTACATATCAACATATTATTAACTGACTATAGTCATCGTATTATAAAACACATTAAACCAATACATACCGAAATATATTATGCATTTCGTAGTGATACCTAACCCGACCCCATCAAGACATCAGCTCGGTAATCATGATAATATCATATCACACACAGCAGCAATTTCAATCAAGGTAAAAGCATTAAGAGCATCATATTATGCATAATTTTACATGTATACATTACACACATCATCATAAACGGTAGTAGAATAATAACACTCACACACATCAAAAATAAACTAATAACTAGGGAAAATAAACCACCAAACGATTTATTATTGACCACGACAACTAAAACATATGCGGTTATCCATATATTATGGTCTACTTCTTATTTTTCATGCATATAAATCCATCGACACGAACTGTGACATTTTTCAAAACCATCACGATCCCCGAACTACGCACAATGCTCGTTGCCCCTTCATTAATGTATGACAGTTCGTCAAAACTCCCAAAACTAAACCAGTTTCAAATTTCGTTCGAGAATATATCATATTATCTAGAATGGCGCATTATACCAAGTCACTTTAATAAATGTTCATAAATTCGTTGTAAAATCAGTTCGTACTTACAAGGTAGTTATAAAATGTGTACATAATATTTTGCAACGTTAGAACCGTCCTACGATGAATAATATAAATAAAATAAACAAAATAAGATGTATTATATTAAACGGTATGCCTCGAGAAATCTTTTTTTTCGCTTAATTGGTATATTGACGTCAAACCGAGTTTATGTCTTACGAAAATACCAGATTTTTTATATTCCCTTTGTGGATTTGTTATTTCCAAATCATTCGCGAGATTATACGCTCGTGGCGAATTTCTACGATTTGTAATTGGTTGTCGACAATCTTGCAGGACGTTGTTCAAACAATAATCTATCTGTAAATTCCCAGAAATATTATTTTTATTAACAAAAAAGAGAAAAAAAAAATGAGGATTATCTTTATTCGCCATGTTAATAATATTTTCTTACGCTATTTAAACTCGGTTTGCGATTTAACCAACTGAACTGACTTTTATCGAAAATTGTTAGTTGCGATTCGTAAACCTCTATAGTATAAATATAATTGTGCAGAGTACGGAAAAAATCTTTAAAGACGTTATTCAATCATCAAATAATAATTTTGTTTCTCTGTTTACTTTTAATCCGTACAACATTATCGATGGATTATCTATAATAGGTATTAAAATATTATTGTTATACCTACTCCATTGTTTTATTATAATGCATAAATGACAAATGTACCTATAGTATAGTAATACTAACCTGTCAGGTATAGGATTTTATTTTTCTCCACGAATTTAATCAATATATTTTCTTCAATAATGACCAAAACGATTGTATAATATTATTTTATTATTATACACGGATGAGAACACTTTTTTTTCTATTGTCTACACACGCGTATGCACGCGTATAGACACAAATTGATCGATAGTCATTATATAATATCCTTTATTATTAGAAGAGTTTAGTTTTAGCACGTGTAAACTGCTAATGGTTAAACGTGATTTTATTATATTAATCAAGCGTGTTTTAATACATCTACGATAATAATACGTAAACATGTGAAGACTTTGTATATGATTCAAATAATAATATATTAGACAATATACAGGTTGGTTAGTTTAGTTTTTCTCTTGATATATTATGTGCCACATAATTATAATATTACAATATAACAGTGTAATACATAGACGGGTAAGCACTATGCCGCCCAATTCTGTATAACGGCCAACCCGTCAGAGTGTCAGCACATCGATTAATTTCTAAACGCACATTGAAAATGTTTGTTTTCGGTTAAAGTCTAATGTTATATCACAACTACACCCGACACCATCAAAATACGAAACCAACCCGTGTTAAATGTGGAGATACCCACCCAATAAAAGAATGAACTAAACCATAAGTGATAAAATCTACTTGTTGCTACTGATGAACTTATGGCTGACTATCGTGATTGTCCCGACTATAGGTACTATTATACTATACTATACTATTGATCTATCATAAAAATGTAAGCGCCATGGCGCCCAAATCAAGTCTAACTATATTGATAAAATGTATTACTCGACCCTCTAATCTTAGACACGCATCGAAAAAAAACCAACAACAATATTTGACGTTTACACATTAGGTATGGTATATTAGAGTCTGAATATAGATTCAGCGATTGAAAGTAATTTCCGCATTGCCGTTGTGGAGGTAGAAAAATTAATTAAAAATTGAAACGAAAAACGGCGTGTTTGGTATTATTATTATTCGTCGTGTTAAAAAGTTATACTATAATGTCGGAGCATCATCCGCGTGACCGTGTATAATTATTTTATACAAAATGTATACATTGGTTTGATTGATATGGGGACAAAGTATAATATAAATATATAATACATATATATTGGTACATCAGCACCGGCTACACTGAATGTAATAAAGTATAATTTATGCAATGTTTACCGTTGGCTTTTATCGAGTCAAATATTTATAACCTACCTATGCATTTTTTTTTTCGTTTTTCTGTTATAAAGTTATATCACAATGTAATTATGTCATAATTTATATCTCGTATATTATGTGCCTTGTTAAAATATAAAATAAAAAAGGATTACCTGACGTAATATCATTCCAAAAGTCGACGTCCGAACCGACCTTTTTGGATTCAGTAACGTTTCTGACGGCTTGATCTTACAATACGATTTGTGTAACGATAGAATTTTTTGGTATATTTTTTTTACGGTATTTTTTTTTGTCGTGAAAAAAAAAACTAAATTAAACTTTAAGATTCAATTAGTTAATTAATTTAGCGTAACTATATGACGATAATATCGTTATTTTTTATTTTATTTTTTCACAAAACCTATATGATATGCGTGGTGTGTGGACGGTGTGCAGTGTATTTACACGTATTGTTGAAATTAATAATATATTTATACATTTATTTCCGTAGGATACAAACATAATTCCGCTTCGCAGTGGAATTTTATGAATTCCATATGGAAATATTTGTAGCTATAACAATTAATATCGAGAATTCCTCTAAAGTGCGTGGTCAAAATATGTTGACACAGTACATGATATTTTGTATTATTTCAGCCCTCGGTACCTCCGGGAAAAGTTAGTAGATATTGTTGAATGTGATAAAAAGTATAATTTTGAAAGTGATGAAAAATAAAAACTAACAAAATAATTATAATATATTGTGGCCTAGTTTGGCGCGGATGTTGTCCTCAGTCACAACGTGTTCTAAGCATCGGCCGGTGTCACCAGTTCCCGGATGTGTATAACCTGAACTCGGGTTTTAGTGACAAATCCTAGCCATACACCGAACCAACCGTATCCCTCACAGTAAAAACAGATTAATTATTATGCAGTTGATGCCTTAAAATTGAAAAAAAAAAGGAAGTAATAATTATTATAATTATTATATAGTTTATATAAAATGAAATGAAACCAATTCAAAACCGATATTTTGAGTCACTAAAAAAACTTTACCATATTTGTTTCACTATAACCGCATGCGAGTCTAATCATTTTTTCTCCGTTTACTTTTATAATTTTTCTCAGTGTTTGGTACTAACTCATTTGCGATGACTGCAATATTTTTCAGGTTCATATCAATTAACCAATAATTGTGAACGTAACTCGTTATTAATGGTTATTATCAGGTAATATAACGTGCACTTAAACGAAATTCATAAATAGTGAATTTTTAATTTTTTCTGACGCTCAAACCACTTTAATTTTTATATTTGTATATCAATTAAAATTTTTTTTTTCAAATATCAACTTAATTATTAATTGTATAAGTGTTTTGCTTTTGCTAAATAATTCAAAAATAAATTTTGGCGAATACATTATTAAAACCGCTCTCTGTTCATGATAAATAAATTAAAGCCGATGGGGTATACTTATAGTACTTAGGTACTGCAAAAATGTCGCCACTGTTCACGTTCGCTACCTACTCCTCTTTACTCTACACCTACAGCTGAGTTACATAATAAAAGGAATAATTAGACTACAAATATAATATCTTTCATGAGCTTCGTATTCTGAATTCGTCTCACTCCAGCCATCTCCCCCCTCAGATCTCAACGATAAAGTATAGCCACCATTGGTCACATTTATATATCTTGTTATCATACATAATGCATAATTTGCCCGAAGGTTAAGTTGTATGATGCGATGTTCGAATGATGAATACTCGGAAAACCACACGATATTTAGGAGATAACAAAAGTCTATTATCTGCCGTTCGTTTCGATGCAAACTATTGGTAAATACAAAATATTCAATCGTCTCAGATCTTCCATTCTGTCTCTGTCTCTCTCTCCGCGCTTAAAACAAAACAACAATACGGACCACAGTTCCAAACGCGCATAAGACGTACCTATTTACATAATATTTAATTTAGGACCTCACACACACTCGTTATGGTAGGTGTATTTACTACAAAAGACTCAGGCCGAAACGAAATCGTAAATCGAATCGCTTACATTTTTGGTCGATATTATTGGAAACCAAATTTTTAGTCGTGATACACATGGTTTCAAGTTATAGCCATTGTTTTCGTAGTGCCACGGGAGATGATAACACAAACATAATATAACATGATGACAAAATATTACTGATTGGTGTTAAAAAAATAACCAATTTCTTGTCACGATAATTTTTATTATTAATTGATCAATACATATTCTTCATAAAACATTTTAAATACTACCTACACCTATCACTAATTTGTTGACTAAATGTGCATACTTGTGCATGGTATATAATAATTCTTAGTTCATAAGAACGTCAGTGGTTCTATCGTCTTCTAAAATTATATAACTATTTTTTTCTTTTTACTTACCTAGTAATACATAATAATTATTTTTTTCATGCATATATTATTTTAGATATTTAATCAATAAAAGGAAATATTCTGTGTCCCAAAGAAGTGCTTATGAGTTCTAAGGTGTTTGAAACAATCACATTCCCATTTGAATGACGGTAGATAGATCAAATTTAATTATACAAATAGTTCACTTTTAGACAAACTTGCCGTTATAGTTCGATCACCAGGATTTATTGTATGATTTGGTCATGGTTCAAAATTGTGATTACGACTTAATCACATTTAATTTATATTTTATAGAAAATGAACAAAGAAACAAATAATAAAAATAAATTAAACGCTAGGATGGTATAATGTTTACTTCCGTATGTTTAATTATATTGTACAATGCATGGTATATTTTAGGAAGGTTAAATTTGTAATTTAGTAATTTGTTTTGAAGTCACTGAAAAACCAAAAATACCGGTTTAAAGAAATAATTGTTTAGTTTAGCGTTTCGTAATAAGGCGGATAAAATATATATTTTATTTGTTTTCATATTTTATACGGTGGATTTAAAATTTTGGAACAAATCCATACTATTAAAACTGAATGCTAAGCAAACGAAAAATAGCATTCATACATATTATTATATGCCATAGAATTTACGTTATGCCTACAACTCTGGTGTGCTCAATATTTGCTGAAATTAAAATTGAAAATGTTCCAAAGCTTAGAGTATAATATTATGCAACAATGAATTTCAAAATTAATTCCCGAGTTCGCTGTAAAAAGAGTCGAGCTGAAACCAATAAAGTTTATTACACTTTCACGAAATTAGGATAAACAATTTGCAAAAACTACGTCAGAGTAAAATAAATTGTCATACTACTATAACAAAACGACTATCTAACTGTAATTTAAAAACGCTGTCGTTATATCACATCGGACGTCTATCCCGTATCCGATTTATCGTTTTTAAATACATTTTGGGCTATTATTTATAAACTGAATTACTCTATATTTTGTCTACACCGCACATAATGTAATATTTTATTTTCATCCACCCCGGTCGGATGTAATAATATTTTTTTTATATAATAAACAATAATAGAGATTGAAATTGTCTTCTCTTGAGTCCTGGCCAGTGTTGTGAAATATTTAAATTTATCACGATAAGTTTATCTAGATAAAAACTTCATATATTTATCTTATTTAAATAAAAAATTAAATTAAAATCTAATTTTCATCTAAATAAAAATTATAGTCATCTAGATAATTCACAAAATAAATAAGTTATAGGTCCAGGGTTAGGAGTTTATAGCACTTAAAATTGTATTATTTATATGCGTTATTATATTATCTTAAATATCGTTGAATATGCGCTAAAAATATGCAACAAAAACAAAAAAAAAACGGAAATTTGTTTGTTAATAATTTATTAAATTAACACCAACAAAATCGCTAAATATTATATTATTATATTATAAATTTAAATTTTGAGGTAATGTATTTTATTGTTATTTAGATAAGAGTGATTTTATCTATCTATATCTAGATAGTTTCAAATTCAGATATCTTATCTATATCTAGATTTTTTTTATCTAAGCACAACACTGGTCCTGCCCTCTGTTATTCAATGTTACTGGGGTCGTTGATAGCTTGTTCATTGGAGAAAATCAAAAATAGAAAAACTAATATTATATAATAATATGACATTAAAATACCTATGAAAAACATTTAATTAGATAATAATATAAAATCGAATTTATATTATACAACGTCGGGTAGTTTTTGAAAATCAATTTTACCCGATTTTGTTCTCCGGCGTCGTAATAGTATTATTATGGTATTATATTAGGTGCGTATCACTTCCTAATTGTCAGATGAATTATTAATTTCAAATAAGTTGTATTGTGCATCGTTCCTGCGCGGAATACGTGACGATATCGTCATCAATTATGAAAGCGTTGAAAGTGCGACCAATGTATTATACAAAACATTATATCAACATTCATATAGACACGTCACGTCGTAGGCACGTACGTGTATCAATATTAATAATATATATTCACACACAAGTCGTGCGTATGGAACACTGCAGGCGTCTACGAGTCTGTTCGGTTGCTCAGAGTGTGAGTTGCCAAGCTGAATGAGCTTCGATGGATAAAGCGGATATAGTAGTAACTATAAAGCGCGAAGTCCACCCACTTTTCTGTTTCACGAAACAGGTCAAATTTCGTACTCGTGAGTTGCCGGAAACTGTGCGGTCGTCGTCTTCGTTGCGGCCACCGATAGTTCACGGTTTTATAATCGGATTGGCAGCTGTAAACGGTCAAAACTAGCAAACTATACGAAAACCGACTCGTATAAGTTCTCGCAAAGTCACGAAATATTGTTCCGACTCGATACCCGTAAAACAGGGCTGGCCAACTCTCTGGACACTATCGAAATTGCTTTTCACGCTGAAAATAAAGACGACGATGACCACAAAATATGGTATTGGGCGATTGTGCGTTCAACTAGCACACCACACTCATATATTATTATCATGTGGCAAGGTGGGAATTTTCCCATGCCCGGTGGTTTTCGATTAACCATTATTATAGCTATAATAGCTCAAAAACATTACTACATTTATAGGAAAATATTATTTCGTGTAGGTTTTAAAAAATTGTTGTCACAACGATACATTGGTAATGACATTTCCATATGAAATTGCTAATTAATAGTTGGAATATATTAATTATATGTAGACGCATGTGTGGACGTGCCTGAAAGTTCGTATGTACCTACGTATGTGTTTAAATTCGAAATTACATTACTGGTGAAATAGTTTATAAAGAAACCCCCCTCGTATTTTTGGTTCATAAAAGTATGCATACTTCATTGGATGTTCGAACTTATAATAATGATAATAGTATACAGGTTGTTCCCATTTTCTTCATGTGAGTGAATGGAAACGAAAATCTATTTTGCATTGTATGATTGCACCTTCTTTATTATTGAACAAATATATATTATATTAAAGCATTCTCAAATAGGTACACGAAGTGAGCAATATTGTCGACTGTTGTAGGTACCTCAAAGCACGTCTTATTTTGTAGACATCACAATTTTTTTGAGATCGAAATTACTGAGGTTTTCGTCGAAGAATCAATTTTTTATAAAAAAAACAATATTCAAGAATAATCTTCAATAGAAAATCCGATAGTTAAAGTAACCTAAAAAATATTATGCCGTGTTCTTAAAAATTCCAAGTTCGAAAAAGGCAAAATATGTTTTAGAATCGACTAACCAACACGATTAGATCATTCTCAAATGCGTACGGAAAACCCGGAAACATCCTGTATAATATAAAATATTATATTCAACCACAAAACGGAAGTTGCACGCGTCAAACCGGCTCACGTAATATACAATAATGTGATACGCCAAATAATATATTATACACATATTATACAGGCGTGTGTATATTATTACGCGGTCACACGTTGACAACAATTAATCTCCAAAACCCTTACAGGCAAGATTTCAGAACACTAATTGCACGCATTGTGCGAGGTCGACGGGCAAATATTATGTGACTCGCGATAACAATGCGTCACTAATAAGCATTCAAGCGCGCGTGGTTCGTACTGTATTATATAATATTATATTACACGCCAAAGCTGTGTTCGATGGTTTTTAAAAATCTTGAGAAGAATATTAAAAAAAAAAAAAATTTAAAAAAATAGTTCCTATATACCTAGTACCAGTAGTACCTGCTATATACTCATTTGAATATTTCGAAATAAAACGGATTTGTGGAAATATTACAATATGATGTTATAATATCTATCTAATTGGCTATAGAAAAATATAGTTGCCTATCATAATAGTTCTCATTCACTTCATCCTTGAACAATATTTATGTTTTATATTATAAACACGCCGAGCTGTTGATCATGGCCATATAATCGTACAATAAGGTACCTACAGACAACTTTTATCGAGATCAACACAGCTCTTTCACCAGATTAAAGTTGATTAAACTTTAAACTAATTTATACAGAGACATTTGTCTCGGATTTCGGTTAGGTCCTATAATACCATAAATTACGTTCATGTATAAATATATCTCTATTATATACAAAAGTTTTTAAATATTATTCAATGTTTTTGATAATTTCCATTACAAACAAAAAATAAAACAAGTTACAGTTATTTGAATTAAGACTGAATATATCCATTACATTATTACAGCCACCTACTCCATAATAGGTGACTACTATACACCAGAGTGTTTACCTTATTTCTTATAATTAATTAGAATCAACGACAATAAATAATAATCCGTGATTGTGATGAATCAGCGAAATGTTTAGAAAAACAGGCCAATCAAATTATAAAAATAATGAATGACAAACTGAATGTTATAATCAATAGTATGAACTTCGTTGGTAGATATTGTGGAAGTACATATCTCTGATCTTGATAGGTTTAGATATAATCACCTGTAAATGTATTGTCTGTTGTCACTGATCAAATGTTAGCCTTATTTGCTTATTCATAAGTTTAACATTTTAGGTAAAAAAAAAAATGGTTTCATCAAACCTAAATGTACCCAAAAAGAAATAGGATTCCATGAGACAATGATTTCCTTGATTTAAAAATGCAATATACTTTCCAAAAAAAAAAAGAACGAAAAACCTCTCCGTAAAGCTTCTGGAAATTGCAGTATAGCTGGAGGCCAGGAATGTCTTGGATTTTAATGTAAAACTAAACTCATGATAAATAAATAAACAAATAAATTCATGATAATTATATTATATAAATGAAAAATTGGACGGTTGACACTGCTGCAGAAATTCAAATAATTTCAAAATAACAAACTATCGTGCCTTAATCATTTTGTTTTCAATCATGTGAAACGATACAAAATTTGGTAACTTTTATCTCACTCTGACTACATTAATTTTCCTGATGCTGATATCAAAGGTCGAATTTGAAGCCATACAGTATTCGAATCATTATACATTTTAGAACGTTACTGTATGGATGTTGCTTACCAGTTATAAATTATTTTGTCATGAATAATGCGAATATGCTTGAAATATGAAAAGGAATACCCGCTCGGCTAGAACTTATCAAAAGTCATTTTTTACATTATCTAAGAATTATTTATTATTCTTTGAAAAATGTTCTTCCCGAAATATTTTCGAATTATTTATAGATTATATTATGACGTATACAAAAATGTTTTAATAACAACAAATATTATACGCGTATTTCAACTTTTTTTTTATTTAACTTGGAATTTTTGGATGTCAGTTTTTCATGTTCGTACGCTTTGTAATAGGAACAGGTACTATAAGTAACATGCCTTTCAGAAATAGGCACATGAATAGATGTATTGACTCTTGGTTGTCTTGTTGATATTTCAACCGAATAACAGTAGGTAATCGTAAATTGTATGTCATTTTCTTTAAAACAATGTTTGTATATTATGTTATTCGAAAATACATTTTAAACTTACATAATATTTATAGTAAAAAAATCGATAAATTTTAAGTTATACCTATTCAATTTTACTTATCATACTTTAGTAGTTCACTTTTCTCATTTAATTTAATCTGCATAGGTACATATAAATGGATATAATATTATATCTGTATCATTGGAGTGGATATTATTATAAAATTCGATAAAACTACGTATGTATCGATTATAAGAGATAATAACGGCATCAACACACACATTTTTTCGGTACTAGCTTTCGTTAGAATAATTACGAGTAATAATATTTTACCGCGATGAAAGTCACTTGCAACGCTCAAACTGTTGGCAATTAAGTTTTTTGTTTATTTTTCAGTCCACCCCTCGTGTATTATTCATTATCCATACTAATCGTATATTGTAAAACACCTATTATTTAATATAGGTATTATGTATGTACTATGTTGTATTGAATGTAATGGATATTTGTTCACCATCATAAATCATAGTAATAATAATATTATTCAGACATTTGTATATGTTTTTTATAATTAAATCAAAACAGTATAATATTGTATAGGTTTGGGTTTACGTACTATTATTGATAACGCGGCGGTTGTTTCAACTATAATATTATATATATTAATATTTTCAACCAACCATAAAATATATTATATTGTTATTATCATCGTTGAATGGTTTAATCAAGGATAAAGCCATCCGTTGGTTTTCACGACGTGATAATAATCAAGTGTAACGATTTTTCAATCAAAACTCGCGTACATCGTATTTTAATAACTGTCTTTATTCGTGTTATAGTACAATATTTAAAATGTATACATAATATTTCAGCCGATGTCTATACATTATATTATTGTCACGATGATGATTTGAAATGATTGTTTTCCGATAAAAGGCAGTAATTGATATTTTGGCCACCGATTCGCTCGGTTCAGTTATTTCGATTATTCCATTCGGGCAGACAGTTTATGATTGTGCTAGGTATTAGGTATTGTGAATGGGCGGCGCAGTATACAATGTATATTATAATAATATTATACAAAATAATAAATTGTTTTATGACTGCGTGTTATTATGAGATATGTTTTTCGTCAATAATAATTTGATGGAATGTTATAAAATATAATGTGAACAAAATAAATTATAACATTTTATCAAAATCCGACGGAATAAGGTGTATGGGCGTTTGATTAATTATTTGGAATTGATAAAAAAAAAAAAAAGATCGTTATCGGTACAATAAATAATACGAAATGAAAAAACTTAAAACAAACGACATGATTCAAATCTCAAGTGTTCTTGATTGTTTTAAAAATATATATTACGAGAAAAGTTAGTTTTATAAATGTCCACTTCAAATACAATAAGTCATCTGTAAACTGCTAAGACCAAAACTGTAATAATAATAATTATTGCCATTACAGTACCTAGCATATTTATTAAAACAAAAATAAATTCTAATAAAATCGACGATTTATCAGATTTTACGTATTATGATCATAATTGAACGATCCTTTTAAATGTATTTAAAACGAAGAAAGGGACGAACGTTTCAAACTTAAACGATCTTAATTGCATAATTTAAATGTAATCCTCTGTGCTCTGTCGTAATGAGGGTGTTAAGATTGTGGAGCGACATCATTAAACGCGCAGTTTATGCAAAGCAAACATCGTTGCAAATTCGTCGAATCTATAAAATTTAGGTTATTGGTATGAACCTAAAATAAAACGTGAAAAACTAATCGTCATAAAAATTTGAGTATGATCGATGTTATTTAACGACCACGTTAATCAAAACATGTTTACCGTATCACAAAATTAATTTTCAAAAATCGCCTACACTTTTCCACCAAAATCAACCCTTTTGTCTATCACCACTCACCACGTTCGTTCACTAAGGGTCACTGCCATAATATACTTCACACCATACGTTTTATGTTTACCACCAAAATTAAAATGTAATTTGTTTGGTTTTTGTTACTCTCCTCTATAATAAAATGTAAATATAATACACGTACGTTACCTAGTTAATTAATATTCTTAAAACCCGTATTTTATTAATACTTATACCTACCTAAAAATAATATATTAATATTGATCGTTAAAACGGAGCATTAAAATAATGTATGAAATATATTATATTTTTAAAGTTTATTGAATCGATATTATATATTTATTTATTAGACATTCAATAAAAAATACGTCGAAGATGTAGAACACACAACTAATATAAGTCCACATTTTTCCAAAATAAATTTTTTTAGTACATTAAAATATAAAGTATTACATTTTCACTGATTTTTTACTATTATTATAATAGGTATTTATGGTATATTTGTATGTTTATTTTATACTCATACTAATTTTACATAATTTGTTTATGACGAGTGTCGGGTGGACATAAAAAAATAACATTACGTTCCGATTTTCATAGCGATAATCAAAATATAATGACAATATTGTATACTATATCGTAAACAGCTGTTAATTGACCTCCGTCAGTGTGTGTGTGTGTGTGTGTGTGTGTGTTGTGAGGGGGGGGGGTGGTAAATAGAGAGGTGATTTTGGTGGAAAACGGCGGTGACGCCCTCTGTACGCCCTGAACGTCTGAAGCCGCCCACGACATCATCGCATAATAATCAAACGTGACGTTAAATATTAAATCGTTCGTCATAATAATATATTACAATATAATATGTATTGTCGTTTCGCTTTAATGTTCGCCGAGACCGAGTGATTTATGCCTGAATTTCGTTAACAAATGTAGTAGTTCAGATATAAAGGAAACAATTAACCACGACATCCGTTCGCTGTGTGTGTCACCGTCGCGTTTATTCTTGCAGACTGCAGTACACATGCAGATTAATGGATTTCGCCGCTATCAGAGTTTCAGTTTGTTTTAACTCGCCTTAGGTTTCAGGATGCGTATGCGCTGCAAAGTTTCGGATGTGTTATGATATTGTTGTGTGGTGGTGGTCTATGCTATCGTTCGTGACGATGGAGGCCATTGGACCTATTAAGTGGCGAGGAAAATATTTTCAAAATTCATAGAAGAGAGTTTAACAAAAACGTCGTGTTGTCGTGATTATAATTTATCTCTGTATAATATTATAATATACAGGCTGTTTCCCCAAGCACGCTCATCCCCATTTTTTCATATTATATAATTTATTTGTTTCTGATTTTTGGAATTTTTAGATAATAAGTATACCTACTTATAAAGACCACAATATCTTAAAACTGTCGGGATTTTTTTGTACTACATAAGGACTATCTTGAGACGGAGACCCATAGTATTTATAATTTACTATACTTGGTTGATTTATATTAATTATAAATATGAATTACTTAAATTTTCAAATTACCATAACCTCTTTATTTTTCAAACCCATTTTCATGGAATTCTATTTATTATCAACTAAAAATCTACTAATTCAAATTTAGATTTCGACGAGGAAAAATTTTCAGGAAAAATATCACCTACATTTTACAGTAGAAAAGAAGGGTTGTCATTTGAAAAACAGGACTATCTCCATAGGACAAACAAAAACTCAAGAATTTGAAAATAATATGGTATTTATTTAGATGATGTAATAGTTCCAAAAATGGGGGAGGGTGCGCATGTTTGATGAATCATCCTATATAATATATTATTACATAAGCACATGTTTGACCACTGCCGTCGAAGTTAAAATATTTGAGTAAATGAGATTCTTTAACGGGCGAGTTGAGTTTACAGAGACGAAAACCAATAACTGACGTATAATATAACGCTCCAGACGAAATCCATATTCCATCGTTATTACAATCCCGAGCCGTGGTCATTGCGGTCATCATCGTTAACGTCACCCGAACTAGTTACAATAAATAAACGAGCCGATCGGTCATCTTCCTTCTCCTATAGCGCCCTTTAGTCGGACCTATAGTTAGGGAACAACTCCCAAGTCAGGCCGTTTCTCGTTAAACTTTTATACCTTTGGCTGTTACTGTCTTAATGACAAATCGAATGGACTTGCAGCGACAAGAAAACTTTAGTACCTAATGGCGCTTTTTTTTAGTTGTATAATAACTTTTTCGCTCGTTTAATTCTTGAGTTCTAGTAAATGATAAATAGTCTTATAGCGTATCCTTCGATATATATTCAACATTGAAAAATAATAGTGAACAATTTTAAATTAGGGATGTCGTATGAAAAAAAAGATGAAAAAATTAAAAATTGAAAAATATTAAAACATATATTATGTAAATATTTTTTTTTTTGGTTAAAAGGTAGTGTTATAAATATTTCTTACGATTTCAAACTATATATATTACCATATACATCACAATAACCGACTGAATAAATTATATTTTTAGGTATACCTAGAATACGTTAGTCTATTTTTCAGCTTGTCAGATAGGCTACCTACAAAACGTACAATGTACATGTATGAAAGACTCGACAGCGAGTTAAAAATTTATTTTAATTTAAGTTTTAAGTTTTTTTCCGTTTAAAGGGGGTTTTAATGTATAATACGAGTACCAACCTATTATGTAAAAATCAAGCTAAATCATTTTTTATTGATTTCATAAAAACATCAGCAGCAAAGGCCATCATTTTTATAAATGTTTCTATGGGCAATAGATTATGACAATGTAAGATTGGTTCTCTCAGTATTTTCGTCTCAAACATAAATACAAACTGAACTCTGCTATTTCTCTATTGTCATTGCTGATTGGAAGAATTCTACGAACGAGTTTGGAATGACTCCGATAATGTGGTAATGTCTGTTCAATATTGCGTATGCTATATCTACCAATTTAAATGTTTGAAAATATTTACCTTTATGGTAAATCTATTATTTTAAAATACTTAACAAAATTATTATAATTATGTCAGACACTCCCTATGGCTAATTTAATAACTATAAAATATATGACCTACTATTTTACTGTCTTAAAAGTTAATTACAATATTAATCGATCACCACCATTTCTAGACAAGTCCTCTATTCAGATGACTCCACAAGTCGATAATTTATAGAAATTTGAAATTAATCACCATAAACTTTTCGAAGTGTGGGTGTTAGCGTTAGTATCGACGAGATCATCTTGATATAGTTATTATCCCGTAGCATGAATAAATATTTTTCTATTCCAGAATTTATGTATACATAATACATATAGGTATTACTTGTTTGCCAATTATACGAGTGCTTAATCGTAAAGTATCTTTGACTACGCTTTATAGGGTTATAGCTTTGTTCCATCACAACCTTCAATCAGTTCATTCATCAGTTGATCAATATTCAATTTCATTTAAATATTATAATTTCAAACCAATATCAATACAACTTAATCGTATAGCACAATCCACACGCATTTTGACTTATTGCATTTTTTTTTTTCATTTTGCTCAAATGACATAACATTTGTCGTTGCTGTGACGTAATGCTGAAAGCAAGATACATATTTTAGCGATGAATAATAAATTGCATGGAACAAAAAACTTTGGGGTGAACATCTATATCGATGATTAAACATTAAACTGAAATATTGGACATGGAACATTGAAATACAACTATACAAGTTTTTTTGATAAAACTTTTTGAGACCTAGTATAAATATTTTTGAAAACGAACTCTTCTTTGCCGTTTATATTACATGTCTTAGTCAGTTTCACAGATATATTAAAAAAAAAAGAAAAAAAACCTCCTTGGATTGTAAATCTTCCAGTCATTCCCTTGATATACCTATATATTTATACTTAGTCTGTCAGGGTTTTATAAGAATAATAAATTAAATTATTCATTGACACATATGATAATACATCAGTGGCGTACGCAGGGGGGGCTAATGGGCTGAAGCCCCCCTCTATTGCCCTTATTGGTTTTACTAAAAATAAAAATACTTATCAAGTTTCAACTGTCCTCAACTAGTAAGCAAGACGTAAATTAATAAACGTCTTACCAGAATGAATTAATTTTTGCAAAAACACTGTATTTGTATACCAATTTTCTAAAAAAGATCAGTAATTAATATTCAAGCCCCCCCCCCCCTCATTGATAAATCCTGCGTACACCACTGCAATACGTTAATACCTATGAGTATCTTGGACATAATTTACATATTATTTTACAATCGTTACTGTCGGAGTCATAAATACAGGTTGATAATATATAATTGGGTATTCAAACTTTACTTTAGAGCTATCGATCCTTTTTACACTTTTTGTTTTTAGAACTTGTCAATAACCATAATATACTTTTAAAGAGTTCGAAAATAATTATTTCACTTAAATTTAAAACCCATTCATATTGTTCAGTACAAATCAATAAAATTGTATACAAAACATTTTTCTTTTTAAAGAAAAAATGTCAATTTTCAGATGAGTGATTAAACTAAAAGTGATTTTCATTACCGAAAGTGGCCATTATCAATATTGGTTAGCTCTAAAGTTTAGCTATACAAAAAAAAGGTGCCCAACACAATATGCTAAATGTATAATAATTATCAATATTCAATTGTATTCATTAAGTTTCAGTAACAATATTTAAAATTAAAATAATAGTTTATGATCTACAATTATACTATTGCAATGATAATAACCAATTTTATAAGCGATTGAGTTTTAAAAATATTTTCCTGATATTTTACTTGATAACATATTGTGATAATGTAAATAATACCACCGTAAAATTCACTTCGCATACTAGTTTCGTCACATTTTTCGTGTTGAAAACTATTTTCTACATGGTTTCATTTATTATAGTACTGTCCGATATAACTGCATAATATTATTATTATTTTACTAAACTGTTAAAAGAAAAGAAAATGTATGGAGACATTTTAGATACACATGAGCTATAATATTGCTAAGATTTGAACTTGGTTGCACTAAATTTTTCTAAAATTACTTGCAATGTTCACTTTTGCATTCAAAATAAAACTTTTACTGACATAAATTAAAGTTTTACTTTTCATTTTGTATGCCATTGTAATATAAAATAGTATACAAATGTTGATTTAAGAATTTAGCTTTTTTGATAACTTCGGAATACCAAAATACCAAAGTATTCTATAACAATTTATTAGGCTCGCCGCTCGCGTATTTGTAAAAAACACTAAAACGCTTGTTTTATGATTTTTTGTGGACAACACATTATTTTCTAATCATTATTTTAATATTTGTACACCTCCCCGAACGTTTACCACAGTAGTATTAATGTAACGTACGGGTTTTGTTAGTTGGTTCAACGACAATAATGCATCTTTTTCGTAGAGGCTCGTCACGGAATAGTATGTTCAAGTTCATTAAAATAATATGCAAAAAGTTTTATCAATTTAATTTTAATTACAAGGAAATTGCATACAAATTAAATGTAGGCACCAATCGGAAAGTTTAAAAATCTGCATTAAAAACTTTAAATTACTTATGAAAAATAAAATGTTTGTGGAACACATTATTTATAACATACAGAAAAAAAAAGACATTGTGCATAAAATATTGCAATTACACAATAAGATTCGAGTACTAAATACACATAGCTATATCGTGTAAGTGTGTAACTACACATATATACATGATTATTGTATTCATATTTGTACCACTATATCAACTCATTCAATGTTTCTTTTATTTTAGGTAAATATTATAAAACACATAAATATAACGCAAAAAATTAATATTCGTTCGTTATCGATTCGTCAAAGTTGTTGTATTTTGACACACTGTCAACCCGTGGACGAGGGCAAACGGATAGTGAAACGAATGAAGATGACAGCTATTAAATAATATCACACGTATTTTACGCTTCGTCTCGATAGTTTTCATATTTGCTATTAAAGATCGTATTCAAAGTAAAACGATGCATATTCACGACTATGATACTATAATTATTTATTTAAGTACTGTAATAAATATGTCGAAGTATAGCTTGTTATTGGGTTTTAACATTTTGACATTGTTTTAGTACATATAATATAATACGTATTATGTTAGAGTTAATGTACGAAATGGTATTATTTCATAAAATATCTGGATTCTGTATACAATAACCAAATTGAGTTGATTAACTATATAATTTATGATTTACCTAAACATTTTTTAAATTCTCCACGGTTGTTTTATATTGCGTACAATACTTTTATATTTTAATACGACAACACTTTAGGCATATCACGTATCACATATCATTTTTTAAACTATATTGTAAAAATAAATAATAATAAATTAGTAGGACAGGTATGTTGTGTTATTTCTATATTTTCATCGGAAATTGTCAATTTTCTTATTTTTTTTCCAGACTTTCATTTTGTCCTAAACAATATTTCAAACATAAAATATAGGTACCTAGGTTATTATCAATAATCAATAACTAGTTATTCTATACAATTTACTGATATATATTATATATAATATATAGTATTCATTTAATGTTAATGCAAAAACTTGAACAAAAGCTGCAGTAGGGAGACACGTTAAATTATAAAACAACGGATTTCATACTTCAGCGGTACATTATACTGTTACGTGGTATAGTAACTTTAAAGTTATACCTTTATAAGTATACAACTTTGTCTGTCGTTGGTATAGTGTATCAGTGATAGATTAATCCCAAACGGGGTAACATTACAAGATAATTGATGTTAATAATAATAATATAATACAAGATACAATATATAGTTCTATCATTGATTATGGAAATAAATTATTAGATGTACCGTGTTCGATTCAAAGTAATTTACTGAAATAAAATGTTAATATATTATATTTTACTTTACCGATGACCTGATAGAGTCATAGCTATACACAGAGCAGACGATGAAAGGAGACTACTCTGGCACACTTATAGGTTTGTAGCGGACACAAGCATTGTCGGGACGCGGATGTTACAAGCAATACCTGTGGAAAAAGAGAAGGGCAGCTGATCCCCGCTGCAACCACTGCGAGGAGCTGAAGGATAAAGTGAAACATAGCTGTAAGATTGTCCGTACTGGGCGAATTTTAGGCGTAAGATGGAGCAATTCAAAGGTTGGTGGCTACGGCCGCGAGGATGTCCCTGAAATCATTCTGGTGCTGGAACAGGAGCTCTTCACAGATGTTACGCCGAGGAGACGACAGATTGAGGAGTCGGCGGAAAATCAGAGGATATCGTTTGGCTGGATGGTAGAGACGATACTCGGGCAGAATGAGGCTGCAGAGCGTGACAGGCACGTACAATTTTAGATTAATGGACTGAAGTCTATCTTTTCAGGGTGATAAGAGGCCCTCACATATGTATAACAAATACTATATGTTGGTGAATAAACGTTACGAGACCAGGTGGAAGTATTGTGATAAAAGGTTTGCATCCGTTCCCGGTTTTTTAACGGAAAAAAAAGATATGTCGCGGACGAAGGATTATTATTTATTATCGAACATTTCTTAAAGTTATCAAAAATAGTTATATCTAAATAGCTATACGGTGGTACTCCGTGATCATACAAAACGAATTTAAGATAACACACGCGTTTTGGATATTTCTATTTATTTAGTATATTCTGTATATTGTATTAGCAAAATATAAGTACTATATTGATGTTATACAATTATCAGTACGTGGTTAGTGCGCTGGTTCATAGTACGTGTAACAAAATAAACGAAATATTAGTAGTTGAAGTTTATGGGATTATTCAATCAGAAAAATCAGTTTTAGAATTTTATAAAAACATAAACTTTAACAACAAAATAATGAACATAATTAATGCCATGAATGTCATTGTAATGATATGCTCACACATCATAATTGTATATATTGCTTAATTCAATAAAATAAATAACAGTCAAGTTGTCGCACGCAGAGAACCGTTAAAAAATCTAACAAACACCATTAATCACTGATGAAAGGAACGATTTGCATTATCTGGTGGTCGCGTAGAGACTCACATCTGGTTCTAATAACCTGGCACAACATGTGTGATCTATTTCGTGTGCCGCTAGAGACAAGGGATGGTCCACTCAGGGTCTCTGCCACAAGGATAACGGTAAAACTCTTTGAAACGCAGAGGCTTTTGATGAAGCCGCCTGCGACTCTGGCCGGCTTGACCACGTCGTCACCTCTCACCAGTGCAGGCGCACCACTCCAAGACATAACAACCTCCCTCGAGTGCATGAGCACCGATCACCCCTACAACAACTTCCTCAACACCGGATCCTGCGAGCGACAACTGACTTATTTCTTTAACGAAAATACATCAGTGTTACATTCATTTTGGATTCGAGTGTTTAAAACTTTACAACCTTATTAAGTCACCTGAACAAATCACTTACAGCTGCGAATAAGGTAAGGTGCATGCGCATCATATGATTAGTATTAATTTATAGAACTTATTTATCTATACTGTATCACCTCGGTGTACTTGATCATATTCTCGAATACACAACCTCGAGAGCCCTCCGACGATCAGGAGGAAGGTAATAGCGTAATACCGATAATTGTAAATACAAGTATTGACAGGCGTCTTATTTTATTTTACTCTTATCTTTATTAATTTTTATTACTTTTATATTTCGTTTATTTTTGCGTTATTACAAAGTGGCGCCCAACAGAAGTTCAGTTTATTTTACAAAAAATAAACTGAGAACTGATCAAGTACACTTAACAGATAATAGACAATATTTTTATACATCATATTACTACATATTAAGTAAAACAAAAAACTAAAACAATAAGAATATATTTATATGTATATATACTATATAGATATACAACTAGTTAAAAACGGGATATAATTAAATTAAATTTAAAGAAAACCTTATTTATTTTCTTTAACCCGTAAATAAAAAAAAAAACTTAAAAACATTAGTAAATCTTAGAGAATTTACAAATACTTAATTAGAAAAAAAAAAAAACTAAGAATATTTATATCATATATTTATATACATATGTGTATGTTATAACTAGAATATATATTAATATTATTTTTATTAGAATAAGTACAAATCTATTATACCTAAGTTAAAAAAAAAAAAAAAAGAAAAAAAAATATATATATAATCAATCTGATTTAATATATACAATACTCATACTCATATCAACACATTCTTTTTTTTTTTTCAATTATTTAATAATTGAAATCATCATTCATAATATTACGTTGATATACATTATATGATAAATATATGTTATACAATCAACAACCAATACTTCTGCATTTCAAGTAAAACATTTTTGTCTTTACTATTCCTTTTGCTTTTACTACAATATATATATATATATATATATATACATAATAATAACAAAATATAAAGCATAATTGTTTGTAAAGAGTAAGTATTATTACAAAATATAATTATTCATTTGCAACAATTTTTTTTCTCCCAAAAAAAAAAAGAATATATAAATATTTTAATTAATTAATCAAAAAAAATATTTTCCTTACGAAACAAATTAATTTATTAATACAAATTTACACATGCAAAATTTAGAAAAAAATCAATCAGAAAATAATTATAAATTCCCAGACATAGATTTTAACAACATCTCAACTGGTTGGATTAACAAACTTAACAAAGATAAATTAATTACTGAATTGTCAAGAAGACAATTAATAACATCTGGTCTAGTTCCAGATTTAAAAAACAGGCTCCATAAATATCTAAAAGGGGAATCTACCCACGACGATTTCGAAAAACCAATAGATAATATAACATTTATCTCAGACCCAGTTAGTAACTCCGTTGATAATATAATAAAAAATAATATGACTGACAATAAAAAACCCTATTTTAAACCAACAAATTTCTCAGGTTCAATTTCGGAAAATATTGACTCATTTTTAAAGAAGTATAATAGAGCAGCCATCATAAATGGTTGGTCGGAATCTGAAAAGGCTCAATATATTCCTGTATTTTTAGAAGGCTCCGCTCTTATGTTCTATGACAATATTGTAGATAGTGGGGAAGATATTAAATGGGCGGATTTAGAAAAAAAATTTAGAATAGAATTTGAACCAATAGCTCAAAATGATATGCTCCGTCTAATGCTTGAAAAACGGAAGCAATTACCAGATGAACCTACAGTTTCATATATTAATGAAGCTGAATCTTTATGTAGACGTATCGATAATAATATGTCTCAAGAAGAGATGGTCCGGAATATCATGAAAGGCTTAAACCCCGCTATAACTCGATACATAGGAATAATGGGTAACGAAAATTTATTAGAATTAAAAAGTAACGTTCGCAAATATGAAATGATCCAATTTATGACTGAAGGTGAAACACCTAAATCTCCATTTGATTACGAAACAGAAATAATAAAATCTAAAATTCAACAAATAAACACAAATAAACACAAATAAAAATATAAAAGAAAATGAAATTGACAAATTACGCGATGAAATAAAAGACATAAAAACCATGTTCAGCCAACTTTTAAACAATGGTGAAAATAAACCACGTCAGGATAATATGGAACAAAAAAATCACTTCGAAATTAATAAAAAATTTAATCAAAATGACTTTAATAACCAACAGTGGCACACGCAAATACCACAAACATATAATGCAAACTCACCATATAATAATACACCATATTGGAGCGCAGGTCCAACACATTACAATCAACCATATTTTCCACAAACTCCAATAAATAATAACATGCAACATAGAAATCAATATGTACATAAAAACGAAGTCCCTAATGCTCAGAAAAAAAAATGCTCAATTTGCTCTAAAACAAATCATTCGGAAGAAAAATGCTTTTTCAACAATAAATCAAGCTCCACCACTTGTCAAATTTGTAATAAACCTGGACACATGGCCATTAACTGTAATTTGTACATTAATAAATCAAAAAACTAAATATAAGGTTAAACACAGCTGATAATTGTTCACCTTCTATTACAGCACCACCTACACAAAAAATTAATAAAATTAACTCTACACCCGACGCTCTTTTTATTGAAGCCAAATTTAATAACACCATTTTACCAATAACAATTGACACGGGCGCAAATATATGCTGCATTAGACAAGCACTATTACCTGATAACTATACTATAACACCTACCGCAGTACAGCTATCAGGACCGGACAATAAACCGTTATGTGTAGTGGGTATAAGTAAAATACAAATACAAATTAACAATAATTACTTCGATATAAATACACACGTTGTAAAAAATCTATCCAGCACAATTATACTCGGGAATGACTTTCTAATAAAAAATAATGCCCTAATTGATTTTAAAGACAACAACATAATCTTAAACA
The DNA here is from genome assembly GCA_027563435.1 of Nasonovia ribisnigri. Taxonomy (NCBI): domain Eukaryota; kingdom Metazoa; phylum Arthropoda; class Insecta; order Hemiptera; family Aphididae; genus Nasonovia; species Nasonovia ribisnigri. The sequence goes on from JANEHU010001549.1 coordinate 200,164, forward strand.
ATAATATAAATGTTCAACTAAAAGTCAATAACACAAACGCACTAAATTGCATAAACAATACTAACAATATTAAAGAAATAAAAGATAGCATATTTAACTGCCCAGATAACTTTGCAATAGCTCACTGCATATCTTCAGACCTAATAATGAGTAAAGGAATAACGAACTTAATATGCAAAGTGTATGGTGATACTAAACCACAACTGTTATTACAAAAAATAAATGTGGGAAACACCATACCCATAAACAATAATAATAAAACTATATTTCATTTAATAACAAAAGAATCACATTATCATAAACCTAAATACGAAGATCTAAAAGCTTCAATACATAACCTAAAACTTCAAGCTATAAAATCAAATATTTCAAAAATTGCAATGCCCAACCTTGAATCAGAATCGCATAAATTTAACTGGTCCATAGTAAAACAATTAATATATTCAGAATTCCAAAACACTAATATTGAAATACATATATATTATAAAAATGAAAAAGATATAATACATAAATCAAAAGAATACACTGACACAATTAATAATATTCACACACATTGCGATAATAATAATAATGACAACAAAACCGAAACAAAAATAATTGATACACAGTGTGTAACCGAAGGTCAAGCCTATCATATATTTTCTAAATACAAACCAGGAGAAAACGTTCTCAGTGATGGGAATTGTGGACTCTATGCCGTTTGTAATGCATTAAATGATAATAAAAATAATAAAATAACTTCAATTTTAGAAATATTAGAATTGCTAGGGCTAAACGAATTACCAAACTATTGGTGGTCTGACGAAGAGTTAGCCGCAATAGCACACTTTTATAAACATGACACTTATATATATAACGATAACGACAACACGGGTATAATATATGGGGATGGCAGTAGATCGCCTATAGTATTATATAGCGTTAACAAAAATACTCACTGGATCCCAGGCACGGTGACATCAAAAAAATCCAATAAAATGCCCAACAACATAATTCACATACAAGAAACACCGACAATCAATTTACAAACACATAAATTAAATACCAGGGACACGAAAAATGATAACAAAGATACAATTAATAATATACGAATAATCCCAAACGACGAGATTTTAAAAGAAAATAACGAAATAAAAATCAACCCTAAAATAACGGGTTCACTGCAGCGTTTAGACGCGGCGTCTAAACACGATATAAAGCAGCATCCCAACACATTGTTATACCCAAAAGGACCGCCGCTTACCGGATCAATAGAAATCACTGGTAATAAACCAATCAAACAAACCGATTACCAAACAAAAAACATTGCGGTCACAGATTCAATAAATAAAGTCACAAAACGATGTCTAACAGATTCCGAAGGCACACCTTTCTCAATTTCGCCTAAATTAAGTATAATAGAACACAACAAAGTTATTCAGTTACTAAATGAATATATACACATTTTCTCAACAGATACTTCTAATATAAAAGCCGCTAATGTAAAACCTTGCGAGATCAAAATGAAACCGAATTATAAAGAACCAAAATTCAATGCGCCCCATAGAGTATCACCACAACAGAGACAAGAATTAGAAATGCAAATTAACAAACTACTAAAAGCAAATATAGTAAAACCAGTTATCTCAAAATTTGCAGCACCGGCATTCCTTGTAAAAAAAAAAAGAGATAGGCTCATATCGCTTAGTCGTATCTTACAAAGAGCTTAACGACAGAGTAGAATGTGACCAATATCCAATACCTCGTACTGCAGACTTGTTCAGAGCCTTAGAAGGGTCAAAATACTTCACTTCTCTTGATTTAAATTCGGGTTTTTTTCAAATTTCTGTGGCAGACAAGGACCAATACAAACTAGCATTCACCTCTGTATTAGGTTTATTAACTTTCACAAGACTCCCACAAGGTTTTAAAAACAGCAGTGCTATATTTCAAAGAGAATTAAACAAAGCATTTTCAAATATATTATACAAATCAATTATAATTTATATCGATGATTTAGTGTCTTACGGCAATAATTTTGAACAAGCAATAAAAAACTTACGTAATGCATTCGAAATTATTGATAAAATGAATTTCTCTCTAAAAACAAAAAAATGTAATTTCTTTTTTGATAAAATCGAATTATTAGGTCACGAAGTATCAACTATTGGCATACAACCCTTAGACAGAAATACAAAAGCAATAATTAAATTTCAAAGACCTAAAACAATTAAAGACGTTAGATCATTTATCGGCATGTGTTCTTACTATAGGAAACATGTCAAAGACTTTGCTAAAATTGCACATCCACTTAGTGAATTAATAAAAACAGGAACAAATAAAATAACATGGCTTGACCAACACGAGGAATCATTTAACAAATTAAAAAAATGTTTAATCTCAGAGCCTCTAATAATACATTTTGACGATAATAAACACGTATACTTAACAATAGACGCGTCTATAATGGGTTTAGGCGCATGTATTGAGCAACCCGACGACACAAATACACTACACCCCGTAGGATATGCGTCTAGAAAACTTTTAGACTCCAAAAAAACTTATTCTTCCACCACCCTTGAATTACTTGGGCTATGTTTTGGCATTCAATATTTTCGAGAATACTTATGGGGACGTAGATTTACGGTATTTTGTGACAATATAAGCCTACAATATTATAACGACTTAAAAATACCCTCTGCTAGGATAGCTAGATTAACATTAAAATTATTAGACTTTGATTTCGAAATAATATACAAAAAGGGTAAA